>JAVQJS010116167.1:0-39593 GCA_036024795.1 Galaxias rostratus | reverse complement strand
TAGGGGTAGATAGGTAGGGATAAATCTTTTATGTCCATAACATCCATATTTCTGTAAAGCTGCTTTGTGACAAATTGTTTTTGTAAAAAGCGCTATATAAATAAAATTGAATTGAATTAATTTCCTAGCTCTACCGAAAAAGAGCTTGATATTGACAGTCAATGTGTCATTGGCAAGTATCCTCCATTCTACTTAGTAAAGTATACTTGTACTATAAAAGTACACCTTCATAATTCATCATAATTTGATGATCAGTGCTTGCTATTGGATGAACTAGCCCTTACTTTTGTGTCACCTTCTTGATCACCTAAGAACGTATTCAAGTCTGACAGCCTTAAATCCTATTCAGTTTATTTAAGCTGCCTGCTTACTGATATTTCCTGTTGCCTGTCCTTGTCCATATCTCTCCAGGTACATGGCTTAGATGAGTACCTTTGCTCATACCACACATACATGCACCAAACCGAGCTGTTGAGACAGTGTTGTCTGCCGAGGTCAGTGAGTGAAGAAGACCAAAACAGGTGTTTCATTTTAATTACTGCCACATTGTCAGTGAATATCTTTTGGAATATGTCAGTGCAGTGTTTATGTGGCCCGGATTTACTGGGATATTGTTTTGTGAACATTCAAGAAGAAATTGTACGTCATACGGGACAAATCTGGAGAAAAAAAAAACTTTACAATAAAGGGTTTCTACGGCATGAGTCCATTTCATCAATAATTTTTATTTCAACTTTTACAATAAAAACAAATGACACAATAAAACTATTGTTTTATCATCAATATAATGGTTCAGAGTTTATATTGTATTGGGTAACATGTTTTTAACCACTGAATGGCTATCCAAATAACCTAATTAATGTACAGGAAATGTCCCACTATAAAATTCTTCATTATTTCATTCATAAAACTTTATTTTATTACACATTCCCTACATTATTTTTATTATTTGAATAATTCAACAGCTTATATTAATAAACTCGTGCACTGCACTCAGTGAAAAGCTCTATATTCTGGTTATGTTTTCAAACAGTAAACTGAAATCTTTAGAATAATTTCATTTAGACAAAAAGAGGGACACGAGTAACATTCACATCTATCATTGAAGCTTTGATTTGTCTCCCGCAACTCAAAACAACCCTCAATACCATTTGCTCCCAATATGTTTTGTGAACATTGGTTATCAACTTATACCATTCATCAGTTGTCTAGAACACATCTCCCGTTGGAGTTCCGCTGTCCCTCAAACTTCTGGAGAGCAGTTTTGTCTTCTATTCCCCGAGCGTAAAGGCGCACGAGCTGACCATGAATCCTGGGAGAGAAGAACCACCATTGTGAAAAGCTAAAGTTGTCAAGTCCACGCAATACACCTAGACTTAGACCTATAGATTTAGTTGAATAATTAAAATGTCCATTGAAATGTCCATTATAATAGCTACACTGGCTTACCTACAGGAGATCTCAGTGAAGGGAAGAATCTCTCCATCACAGTTCCACACTGAAACAGATGGAGACTTGCCGCAGCACAAACCACACAATAAATCTTGATTTTTTCTCCTCTTGTTGCTCGACCTCCCACCCCCTTCTCCTCTCTCCGTCAGGTGCTGCTGAGATCCATGTATATCCAGCGTATCTCCATCATGTACACATGGTCTCTCCTGGTCGTCCATCCCTTTATCGCGCACCCTTTCTGTCTCTAATTCCTCATCTTGTTCCGGTGGGAAAGAAAAACGCACCGCCTTCACACGGTGGACCTCCACAAAGGGCAGATCAAACTGAAGCAGAGAAAGACCTGTACTCAGACAGACACGTAGCTCACTTAACACAAGGGCCTAAGAGCAAAAATATTCATTCCAGAGATAAAGTATAGATTGGTTTTATGTTGAACTCGTTACAATGGTGGCTGTCTTTACCTGGTCCTGTGTGCTGGTGTGTCTATGTAAGAAGGTCAGGAAGTTGAGAGGGTGTGTGTCCCGCACCAGGATGAGGTCACCTGTGCCATCAGCCAGGTGGGCTGAAGGGGACAGGCCCAGTGGACTCCTTGGACAGGAGCTAGACATGCAAGTGAGAGATACACACCTAAACCTGCCCTCCACACTCACCCACTCACCTAGTGAGAAAGAGAAGTGAAGGTGCATTAAACTAAACCATCGTAAGTAGAGACTATACTATTTGCTGGTGATTGCACTTAATTATTTCCTAGTATATTGCCAGCGTACACATGGTCTACAGACTGCCACTCTTACCCTTTGAGTCACCTTTGAACTGGTTAAAGTGGACACCGTATGAAGAGCTGGAGTCAAGAGGGTTGTGGAACAGTCTCTCTCTACTTTCAGAACAAACACGGCAACTAAAACAAATACACTCGGTCACACATACTGAAAATGTTGATATTTCAAGTTGTCCTGGGCACAACTCAGTGAGCCAACACGACACCTGACAATGCTATATAGTCCTACTCCATGTCAGCCAGACGTAGGTATTTTAGACAAAGAGTCAGGTCAAATCTATTACAGATGCTAGCGTACAGGAGGTGCTGGCTCGCCTTTCTTTTAGATCAAGTTGCACAAGTCACTATGGAAACCACCCTCCTTCAAGTACACCCAACACCTGAGTCTCAGTTGCCTGCGGTTGTGACAATGTTTCATAGATGGATTCAAGGCTGTCCATGGTACTAGGATGGCGACGAAATCCAAGCACCATTTGTACTGGTGGGAGTATTAGGAAACATTACAAATAGGTTAGCATCTCCTCCAGTACAGCCTACGACCTGAGGCTGGGGTGTAATGGAACATTATCCTCCTACAGTACACTCAAAGAGAATATTAAGTAGTCAAAACAGCTAGGGGACGACTGCTTGTATTGGTTTTGCTCGACGGATTGGAGATTGCAGAAACACAATTGCATCATACTTACTAGTTAATAAAAATGATTCCCCTATCATTGTCAACTTCCAGCAGAACAAAGTCACTAGGGATTGAAAATTTGACGATGACGATGTTTATTTAAAGAGAAATTACGTTGATTTTAGCTGGCTTCTTGCTGCATCATAGACATCCATCCATCCATTATCAGAACCGCTTATCCTATGCAGGGTCGCGGGGGGGCTGGAGCCTATCCCAGCTGACTTAGGGCGAGAGGCGTGGTACACCCTGGACAGATCGCCAATCCATCGCAGGGCTAACACATAGACATACAACCATTCACACACACATTCACACCTATGGACAATTTGGAGTCACCAATTATCCTGCATGTTTTTGGACTGTGGGAGGAAACCCGAGTACCCGGAGGAAACCCACACCAACACGGGGAGAACATGCAAACTCCACACAGAAAGGTCCTCAGGTGGGAATCGAACCCAGAACCTTCTTAATGTGAGGCAACAGTGCTAACCACTGCGCCACCGTGCCGCCCATACAGTGAAACAATAAGTTAATACATCCGGGTTTAACAAGTTCCTACATTTAGGTTAACAATTTGAATCTTTAAAACAGTCAGAAGTCCATTTGTGCATCAGTTACCCTTGGCCATCCCTAATGCATTCCCACCTCTTTGCTACCTCGTTCACTCTCAATTTGAAGCCCCTCTCCAGGTGTAAACTGTGGCACAGCCTACCCTCCCAATGTCTCATCTCTGTCCATCTGCTAACATTATTGCAGATGGGGCATTTTAGGTGGAAATAGTTTTTTTTTGTTTGGGGGGAGGCAATAGAGGGGGCTTTCGCAAAGGGATTAAAGGCGTGAATAGTAAAGAAACACTGTTCACGGCGAGTTCAAAACAATACCGTGGTGGGACAGGCGAAAACCTTTATCTGACAGCGTGTGCAACCGGTGAGCGATTGCTCTGCCCCCTGTACGCTTTCATAGCGCACCTGTGCCATTCCTGTCACCATCGATCAGCCATTGACCAGGCTACATGAACTGGCAAACGCAGTGCAAAGGCTGAGAGATGGCTGTAGCCTGACACTTCCACGTCATCACTCTTTAACAGCAAGGACAGGCCGAGGTAAGGAAAAATCCCACAACAGCACCAGTGGTAAGCAATATGAGTTTAAAGCCTGCCTCCAAGGAGAGGTCTAACAGACTGTAATGGCTCCGTCTGGGAGGTTAAATTCCTGACAGCAGGGCTCCAGTCGGTCTAGTTGTCATCCAGGGGAGCGCCCCCTCCCAGGAGAATGGCTGTGATGTATCGCTTCTACGGTGCTAGAGAGAAAAGCCTCTCGCCTTAGCGGGTGCGAAAAAAAGAGAGAGCTGTGTTGTAAAGGATAGATCCCAAGAGTGGGAAAACTGGGATAGTGTTTGTGCAATGTGCCATTCTCTCATCTACCCAGATGAAAACGTTTGTGAAAGCCAAAGGGTGCCGTTGCTTAAACAAGGAGCCTACTGAAAAAAATTAATCTGTATTGCAATGTTATTATGCATTGACATTCCAGCAGCAATTAGTTATGAGGCTTATTTCCTGTGACTCGAGGTGACATTCCAAAATGTCACCTTATGCCAGTGTGGTGTGTTTATGAGGGCCAGCAGGTTGCAGCTGACCCTAACCCCGGTCTTGTTAACAGAGTCCAAAATGCAAACAGACACAGGTCATTCGGATCAAATGGATTTTCTCCGGGAATAGGACGAAGTCCAATTAATCCTGCTCAGAGCGCAGAGCAACACGGCCATCAAAGCCTGCTCCGCCCTGGCAAGATCAATTCAGTTCAGAGCCTTTCACCTGTCTCGTATAAATTATTCAGTTTCAATAATGGATAATTAAACACCTGATTACATTACAAATGGTTCCCAAATGGACGTGCATAACGTCACCCAGTGGTGGTCGGTTGATTTACTCCCCGGTGGGGGGACAAACAAAACTGTCAACATTTAAATGTGCTAAAACACTAATATTTTATGAAGAACCACATTTTGATACGTGCAAAAACTATTGCCAGAGCCATGGATATGTGGCTGATCATTAGACAATGTAGGAGCCTGCATTGTGTCTAGGATCAATAACTTTTTATGTCTTAGGCCTATTGTTATATTCTTTTTTATAAACTGCTATTTGGATGGAGACTAGGCATTCATGAAATGGACACAGTGGGAAGCAATTTCTCAGAAAATCTCAATAGTAAATTGTACATACAATTTTTACTGGCCTTTATGACTGATTCTTATACCCAATTTTGTCCGCGCTGTCTAAAGACTCTATAAAAAATTTCCAATGCCACTTTACTTTGTGAACCATTCTGTTAAAAACAGTATTTTTCTTTTCCTGAACACAAGATCGATCGGTTGATGTGGGCCTAAACGCTGGATTTCCAGCAGGACCACTCAACTGTTAATTTTCTCTGATTGCAGTACCAGGCCAACTGACAAGCAGGCTGGCGCTGCAGGTGCCAAGTCATATGCAATAAAGCCAGGGGCCTAGTCTGACAGGCCTCACCACTTCTCATAAAAAGACAGTTAAGTGAATGCGCAACTGAACGTTTTGGTTCTATTTTGATCAGCAATTTGCAGTTGCTTCTGTGCAGACGTGAGGCTTACCCCATCAAATAGCACCCCCGCTTCACAATGCTATTGCGATCTCGTTATCTTTATAAACTCGCCGTACAAATTTTGATTACTAGGATCTCATTTTGGGAACTTTTTAGTACCATTCCGTTTACAATTGCCTCACGGGCCCATTATCACTAGCCGCCACTGACGTCAACTAAAAACACAGCACAAACACAAATTAGTTTTTGGTCCAGCATTGTTTGATGGAAGCTTTTTTGTTCTCCAGGATATATTGTCTAATTTGGTGAGGGTAGCTAGTGTTTATAGTGGGCATCAATACGCCTTATTAGGGAAAACCATTAACATGGTGTTATGTGGGCAAAAAAAATATGAAAGGGTTGCTTTCCTCAACCACCAACAAAGATATCCATACAATACATCAGCAGTTAATAATAATAATAATACATTATATTTATAAAGCGCTTTTCAAAACACTCAGTTAGGAGGGAAATAACAGTCTGACTCATTTAACAAACACCTGTATTAAAGGCATAGTGATGGACAACCAAGAGGAATGAGTTGAAGTGTCCACCACATGATTTTGAAACAGAACAATTTCACGTTCATAATGTGCAGGGCAAAAGTTAATAGAAGAGTATTTATAAGCATTATGTTTTTTTTACTTGCATCCACAGTCCATTAAGGCAGGCAAAATAAACAACTCATGGGGGCGGCAATATATGTTGAGGTAGAGTGGGTCGTCCATTGATTGGAGGGTTGGCGGTTCGATCCTTAACTCCTTCTGTCTATTTGTCGAAGTGTACTTGACAAAGACACTGAACCCTGTGGTGCTCCCGATGAGCAGGCAAGTGTCATTGGTGGGTGAACGAGAGATAGCATTGTAAAGCGCTTTGTTCCACAGAGGATAAAGGGAGCCATATGAATGCAGTCCTGTCCCATTTAGCTTGAAATTGAGCTTTTCCCCGAGTAACAATTACAGCTAAATATTTACTACAAAAATCTTAACTGACGAAGGCAAAGATGAGTTACTCACTTGGTTTCCTATTGAAATAAGCATTAGTTGAGTGGTCTTTGGTAAGTGAGTAAAACTCTAAGGTCCGATTTCCCATAAAGGGATTAAGCCGAGTTCTACACCAATCTCACTGTCTATGGAGATTCCCAATTAAACATGTTTTTAGTCTAGGACTAAATAACAAATGAATTAGAAACTTGAATAAAAAAATCCATTTGGCAAAATGCATATTATAACATTTTATCAGTAAAGTATAGTTTTTAATAGATGTGTGAAAATGTCTCAATCCTTAAGATGCATTGCGATGCACGTGGACAACTCTCCATCAGTACAATATAATCGAGTTTAAAAATATAAAAAAATAATATAATTTTAATTAAATTAATAGATTTTATTGTTGTAAATATCAACGTACCAAAATGTATAGCCAGCAGTTAATTATCTAATACTAAAGTTGATCTATTGTTTTGAGAACATTAGACTAACATTAATTCTATGACAGCTGCTGTTGTTAGTGAGCTTGGTATTTACCCTCTTCTAAGGTGACATATTTAAGCTACTGTAACATTGTACTGTAACTACATTGGGAAGTAACATAGCTAGCCTATATTTTAGCTAAATGTCTACACTGTTGACTTGTGCTCCACTTCATGTCTGAAAATAAAAAGTTTAATTGGGTCATGAAAGCCAGAAAATTGAACAATGGAACTGTGACTGAGGAGCACAAGTTATGATGGAATCGTAACACTACATATAGGTACTATAGCTAATGTTAGGCTCTATGGGAATAGTTATCACCTCATCCAAAATGTGTGTCTAGCATTCGTTAAATCATCACAAAAACATGTTGCTTTTGACAACAATTTTGTAACAGCAGTGGTTAAATGTATTGTAGGGGAAACACTTTTCTGAATAGCTGCAAGTATTATTTGATGAAAAGCCATGTGCAATAATATAGCAAATAAAGGCTGCGTTGAGTCTATGGCAGAATCTTAATCAAATTGAGTTGTGAGACCAGTAAAAAGGCACACCTCTAGTATCTAATATTGTTACTATAACAATCGGTCTCTGCTGGATACACTTTTCAACAACTGGGGATGATGCCTGTGGTTCCTAGGTTAATGTATGTCAATAGATCTTGGTGCATTCCAACACATTAGATTGCCCTTCGATCAATGAAGTGCATTTAAAAACACAGTTTAAACAAGACTTGTGCAGCAAGAAAACACAAAAAGTCGTTCATGTATTTTTTGTATACTGGGGATCGCTTCATCATTGTAATGTGTTGATGCAAAAATCCATTAGCAGCAGCAACCTCTCCGTCTGCTAGTAGCAGTGGTGAGGCGATATGGCTGATGGAACAGATAAGCCACAACATCAACCTCTTCAAATGCAGTCTAACCTTGACAGTCAATCTGCTCATTTTTTTTCACCATCTTTCATTCATTCTGAGCAGGCATGCATGCACGCACACATGCGCACACGAGCACGCACACACACACGCACTCATAACACACACACACACACACACACACACACACACACACACACACACACACACACACACACACACACACAAAGCCTCTCAAACATGCAATGAACCGAAAGGTCAGTGGATTTAATTGCCAGTGTGTCTAAATTGCTGTTTGTTACGTAGCAGTCCCTGCTAAGAAGACAAAGGCCTGCCTTACGAGCTTTCTTATAGCAACTATAGGCAATATGTTACAAGATATCAGTACATTTCCTCTGAGAGCACATTGTAATGTAATATGGGAGAATGCAATCGCGGTTCAGATCAGTCTTCTTGAACTGAATATTTGAACACAAATCTGGTCTTCCACCAGGCACGATCTCCAGCAAAACTGTGATAAATTGGTTTATGGCCCAAGAAAGTGCGTCACTAAATCAGGGGGGGAAAGCCCCTGTATAGTCTTTAGTTGGGGTAACCGAATACAGTGACAACAAGCATTCTGCATGTCATCTTCACCACAGTTAAGGGAAATAATTACACCAAGCAAACAGTACGTGTTGCCAAAATCATCTCTTACAGGTAAACTGCCGCTAGTAACTTTAATTAGGAAAAGGTCTCTCTATATAGCGGGCATGGACACAGGCCGGATGATGAAATACCAGTACCGCATTTAGGGCAGAAGGACTGTTTTGCAGCCTTACTATAAAACCCAAACTCCTTAGTATAGATCGAAAGTCAGCAATAGGCGAACCCCGGCCCGGGCCATGACTCAGTGACGGTTCTATCCGGACCGAGACACATCGTGTGCTCTGAAGGTTTGGTCTGTTTACCGGACCTGTATGCAGGACCACGATAGAACATTTAAACATCGCTTGTTTGGATTCTCTTGGTTTAGGGGTTTTCTCTGGTTTAACTGTTATTATGTGTTGGTTTTTTCTTGGAATGCCACTAAAAGGGAGGATTTTTTAGAACTTTTGTTGCCACGCGGTAAGTCGATCTGCTGCTACAAAGCTTCAGAAGGACCCTTCCGGTTAGACCGCGTCGGTCTTGGCGTTTTACATGCCCTTCCACAGGTAATGTTACTACAGCCGTCTTTAATGACACCTTGCGCCTGGACAGCATTGCCAGGCCCCTTCATTAACAGAGAAAGCTCCTAACGAGCAACTGGGGTCCCTGTGATCATTACGGGTGTCCTGGAGAAACCGAAGAGACCACATCAGTAGTTATGAGAAACGCAGCCAGTGGAGAACATGTCCCTGCTCTATGGGAACAACTTCTTTATGGATAATCAAGCTCTGACCAATGAAGCGGCCTGTTTACACTCGGAATGTTCTTTGATGTGCTGTAGTCGTGTCTACACTCCTGCTCCTTCATTATTTTCATGCAGTCTGTCAAATCCATTCAGGGTGTGAAATTAATGGTGCAGCGGCGTACCACCCTTCCCGCCAACATTTCCTGATGATGACACTGATATTTATGTTGCTTTGGCATGCAAATAAATTAGCCTGCATACACCCACACGTCTTGCGCTGTGATTAGTGCCGACACAGATAAATATTGCTGTTAATGGAATAAGTGCCTGTCAGTAAAGTGTGGGAGGGTATGTGTGGCTGTGTGCAGGGGGCCAGACACTAACCCTATTAAGCAAGTAAAAGCGTCCACAACTTTTCTGCATTTTGCTTTGTTGCTGGCGAACGTATATCTGAGTGCAAAGTGCGGTTATAGGTGGCATGCTTTCATTTCAATGTTTATTCTTAATCCATGGCTGCATTAGGATGCAGGCAGACGTCAAAAGCCTTCAGGGCTCTCCAAGCCCATTACAGGACGTCTTGGCCGGGCAGGCTCCTCCACAAACACGGTCTACATGCCAGGTTAATTAGTGATCACAGACCAAAGCGCAATGTGACTTTCTCCAAAGGCACATATGGTGGTGTTTGTCCCTGAGAAATGTGTGCTTGTGTCAGACAAGGTTCTTCCTGAAAGGAGTGACGGATTTGAATGTGACATGAAAAGATTAGTCATGCAGCTCTGCACTGTGGCCTGATAGTGGCATCCTCTTAGCACACAGTTATTTTTTCCCTGCTTCAAACAGAACAAACCACAGATCCTTGGATTCTCATTTCCCACGGTCTTCATTACTTTACAGAGGTGATTAGAGGAGGTAAGAAGCATTAGAGTTCCAAGATCCCGAGGAATTTCATCTAGTAATGTGTCACAGAGGACTGCAAAGAATCCGACACTACTTTATATTATGAATTAAAGGGACTACGAACTGACTGGCGGCTTTTCCTTGAGGTGGCAGTCATCTTGTCTGCATTTCAACAACCCGTTTGCCAGACAGCAATAAAGACAAGGAGAAATAATAAACATAGCTGCTTAACTAGACAAACATATCACAGTGAGTCATCAAATGCTCTTTTCCCAGCGTCCCTTAGACACATGGTGAGACCAAAGCAATTCTTCATTCTCGGCTATTTTTGTCCTTTGCATTGGTTTCACAGAGTTGTTGTGTGCATGCCTTCAATGGAAGATTAACAAATTAAAACAACTGCAGTCAGAAAGGTTAGTAGTTTAATATTCCACATGCCTGGAAAGGCTGGGAAATGTCAACGGAATGGTAATTAACCTACCCATGTCCCCTAAGGTCCCCTTGTTCAATGTCCCTGTTTAACCTTCAAAACAATGCACTTCTGGCTTCGCTGGCCCAACGTCTCGTTTCACTCTCACGACCAGCAAACCGCAAATCTGTATTCTCTTTTGGTCTGCAGAATATTCTGCCTGACCCCACTTGAATGACAAATACATTTCAATGCTGTGGTCTACGTCTTACTGTCAGAATATATAGCAAATAATTCACTACTTGGAGCTGTCAAATGGAGGCCACCTTTCGCAGATTGTTGTTGCCTTAAAGCCATCAAGGCCTTTCCCACATGTTTTCAATTTGGAGGCCAGACATCCTCAAAAGGTCATTTAAAAATAAAATTGGAAACTTGTTTCCAATATTGCAATGAAATTATAACTGCAGCTAAATTACCTCCATATCCTAAAAATGATGTGCAACATGTAAAAAAATGTGTGGTACCACCAGCTCTTGCAGGTAAAAATCAGACAGTCCTCCTTTTTCCACTTGTGCAAAGTGGAAAACCGGTAGGAACATTTGAGAAAGTGTATTCGTGTTGTTTTGACTTGGGTAAGAGGCACATGTCTATTCGATCCTTTAATCACCGATAATTCACTCAAAAAGATTGCATACTAAGTCAAAGAGACATACTCATAGACCTTATTCATAGACACACCATTCACAGTCACACTTGTCCCATCAAACAAAAGCATAAACTGATTTATGCGCTTAAAAAGCTTCATCTCTTTGTGTAAATATGATAACAACAAGGAAACCTTGAGGACCACTAGTCCATAGCAATACACAGTTTCTCGCCAGGCATGCTGGGAGTTTTGTCCGGCAAAACATTATGTTGATTTTTTTAATGGTTGGCGTAATCATTAGAAGTTATGAGACTGGGGAAATGGTAAATAGCCATGACATTTCAACTACAAATGAATGTCTGTCGTGTGCGATCACACCCCGAGATCCAAAATAAATTGCTGCACGCTTGTTTTGCGGGTACAATTGTGCTCATCTCACACGCACAGGCTTTCTGGCATGTTTGCAACCGAGATTAGAAGTTATGAAACTGGGGAAAGGGCTGTCAATAGTCATGTTTCTTGAAGTACAAACACAATTAAATGACTAGCATGAGAGAGGCTTTCTGACAAGTTGGCATTCCTACAGTGACAAATGTTGATGTGCACTTCACTTTGGATAGCAAATAAGACTGCACATGTACTGTGACTAAATAGGTTTCTTGTAAATTTGCATAAAATGTTTAACAGTTCACTTAAAGATGGTGAGTAACAATCAAAAGAAACCCGCCCCCTGCTGAATATAAAAATATCTTACAGTAGTGTTTACAGTTACATTTTAATGAGCTGCAGACTTTTGGAGATCAACAAGATAGTCTGGATGGCTAAAGTTCAGTGTCAGCACCTCCAAGTTTGAGGCCAAGGATCTTTGCCAGAACATGGTGAGCTCTCTCTGGCTTGGGAGTGAGTCGTTGCCCCAAGCGAGGGAATTTAAGTTTGAGCACAAAGATCAATATGTTTCTATAATAACGATTTATGTAATTTATAAACTATAATTTATATCATAAAAAAAGTTGTTGCCTGTTTGCGATGTTTGTGCACCTCACCACAACAGCATATTATTTGTATTTCATAAGTTACGTACCTATGATTCACTCGGTCCACATTTTAGGGTTGCACTTTCATTGCCCCAGCCCTACTCACTTGGAGACGAGGGAGAAGGCTTCAGCGCACACGGCTGGACATGGCACCAGCTTGATCATGACGTGCTCGGCAGCAGTCTGGAAATGGGCACGCGCCACCTTCTCCAGCACAGAAGCCAGCGTGGTCGTGTTGCCAGCCTTGAAGCCAGGGTCGCTGCCCGCGGTGTCCAAAATGTTCCCTCCATGCACCACCAGGAGCAGCACGTGGGTTTTACACTTCTTCTACAGAGCAGAGGAGGACAAAGGACAATGAGAGAAAGAACGCAGAGAAAAGGAAAGGTGATAGAAGTTGCAAAGGGGAAAGAACTTGCACAACCAGCGCATGTTACAACTGTGGCGGCCATTGACAAGTAATCGATATGGTAGAGACGAACTATTGTAAACCTACTTCCATGTCCTCAAGTCCATCGATGCTGCTCTGAGGAACACAGCGCGGGTGCCCCAGTCGGTACAGACTCTCTAAGCAGGAAAGGGGAGGACAGCCAGTCAGAGTTGAAAAAACAAGAGAGAGAGTGAGATGGGCATGACAAATAAAAGGCAGAGGGAAGGAGAGCATTAAGGGGAATAAAGAGGAGATGAGGAAAGGAGAGAAGGGAGAGAGGAAAATCATTACCTGAGCCCCTTCATACTGATTCACAGATAACAAAGGGGAAACATGTGGTGTGGATTGGAGAAGCCAACCAATTTCAGAATGGCTGAAGCTTCTCTATATTTGTTTCCAAACATAGAACTCCAAATCCAGTGTGCTTTAAGCCCAAATCTCATAACCACAGACTTCAGAAAAGTCAACACTGTCATAATACCCGTGTCCCGTAGTCACAGTTGCCTGTCATCATGGGCTTGTGTTTTCTCATATAATTGGATTCTGTCGTGTCAGAAACTGAGACAGCCAATGCAAATAAACCTGCACACTGTGAAGAAGATGGAGGGAGGGGGGACCTTTTTTCACCCACCTGTGCTGTCTCACAGGTTATATGTGTGTAGTGGCATATAATGGGCCCCTGGCCAAACTCATTACCCCTTTCTGTGGCTTCTGCATGCTCTGTCTTCCTATTTCTGAGTTCCCCCAACCCCTCCCATTCTCTTCCTTGCTCCTCCCTCTTTTGTCTGTACCCCCGTCACTCTTGGCTTTGTGTGATTTACTGGCTACTTGTTTATCTGGTCTCTATCGTCTGGGACCAGCTATCAAGGGGAGCCTTTCACACGCTCACATGTTGTCCCTGGTCCTAGCCCACTGCCTGCCTGCTTGCCTGCCTGCCTGCCCACAGCTCAGCCTGACTAACTGGTCTCACGTCACCTCCTGCTCACCTCACGCTCCTAACTTTACAATTACACGCACACACATACACACACACACACACACACACAGAGGAGACAACACATGGAACACTATTCTGGTCACGAAGTTAGATCAAATCAAAAGAGAACTGCCTTTGTGTTAAGAACAGGACACGGAATGGAGGACGGCTGGCGGTGTTTAGAGAAATACACAAAGGGCGTAACCGGTATAAACAAATGAAATAAAAATAAAGATAGTTCATACACTTTATATCAGAATGCAACTTTGTAACTTTAATTGGACAAACTGTGTTTATCTTAACACAAAAAAAAGGTGCGCATTTTTTAAGGAAATCCAATTAACATGCTAACGTCAGCGCCAATTATCTTTATTGCTTTACAATGAGAGTTCAATGATTGCTAGAATCAGAATGACAACCTTAGCTGGCATCCATTTTATTAAGTACGGCATCGCTATATTTAATAACCATGATCTCATAGAATGAATATAAATTAGTCATGCTTAGTGTTATTTATTTATCTGTTAATTGCATAGACTGTCACAGGATATGCATTCCCACACACATTCCCTTCGTGCTACACATAAGACATTTGTTTAAACTTGAAGTGCATTGCCGTAGTTCTATGTCTGGTGGGCTTGCTAAGCGGTAAAAGCAGCCTCCTGTGGTCTTCAGTCTAAGCTTCTCCTGCAGGCGGCCAGGCAGCCAGCAGGTGGGCCATCCAGGTCTTTGTTGCTGCAGTAGGAGCGCAACGCTGACGTTTCTTCTCTAACTTCCTCTCTACTCATCTCTCTGGCTTCCTGTTTCTCTGGGTTGGGGCATCCTGCCCCTCAATGTAGGCATTACCAAGCTATGAGCTGCTTAGTGGCTGTGTCCCTGCCTCTCAGCATTGCTCAACACTTATTAATTTACCAAAAAAGCTCTCTCCAAGAGAGTACAAGAGAGAGTGCCATTACAAAGCAGTGAAATGTCTGCTGGCAATGGTGCCTAAAAACTTCAACAGACCAGAACACTAGGCCAAGCATAGAGACCAGCGGACACACAGGCGGAGATTCTAAAGCTTCACGTCCCTCCAGATCGACCAGCTTGAACACAGTCACACCCTGGTAGAACTTTATCATAACAATTCATGGATAAAACATGATCAGTGATTCATCATCTTTTATGGCATTGTTCTGCTACGAAATTAGCATAAGTGTTCATTCCTCCATATAGCCTAAGAAAACATTTAGTTCTTAGCCCTACTCCCCTGCCGACGCCAATTACATGAAACCTCTTTCTCCACCCCCCTTTTCTTCTCTACATTATTCTGGTTTTAACAAATAAAATCATATGCCATATTTTGTATCAGCTTAGAACAAGAAGAAGAGTAGAGAGAAGGGTTGAGTGTGACAGCCCCAATCTGAAGGGCGAAAACAAGGTAGGATGCACACCTCACTCCACAAAGAGAAGCTAAGAATAACTTGGCAAGGCCACGGGTGTTCTCTGGACCATGTTGATGGGAATTGATCAGATATTGAGCCAAAGAGGAATAGGAAAATAGACAATGAGCATGCAGGGAAATTGTCATAGAGTCCCAGTGACTTTCCCTGATGAAGCTAAAGGGGGAAAGTTTCTCAGGCATTTTAGTGGCCAAGTAGTTGTGGGTTAGAGGCTAATCTTAAATTATGTTCCCTCTGTCTCCTGTTTGACCCCTTGCTATGCTAACATACTCGGCCATCTGTTCTCTGGTGTTCGAGCTGTAGTGCTGCATTGCAGCTCACAAACCCTAGTGTAAAAAAAAAAAGAAACTTGGTAAACTGCCAACTCAACAATTTCTCTGCTCTCTCTGACCACTAACACACTTCAGGGGATCAGCATGCACACACACACACACACACACACAGACACAGCAGTCTGTCCCTGATTTACCCAGCTGCTCCCCGCTGATGTGTAGAGGCCGCTCCCAGTATGTGACACCCCCCTGCAGGGCAGAGACATGCCAAGGCGAGGTAAAGAGCCTTTGTTGCAGTCCGCTGGCCAGCCAGCCTCTCCTCTGGCTGGTCGCCCGCTACTTCCGCTGGGACTTCACACTAGCACTCTCTTACTATATAATTAAATCAACATGCAAGACCCATATGGATACAAACACCAGTACTCCTCAGTCAATGTTTAGAACAGGTTGTGGGAGCTGTTAACCATGAACAGACGTGCCAAGGGTTTAAAATGTGGTTATGTTCATTTAATTTCCTCCTCCACCCTGTTAGGCTCCATCTTGTTGTTAGGGTGTGATTATCAGTTCTCAATGTGCACACCATATTTACTACCGCACATCCTGTCAAAACAAAAAACTTCTGATATCTACCACTGAGATGGCACAAATACCCAGACACACCCATACACATACATTGAAACAGGCATTGCTCTTGACTTGTATTTTGTGTTTAAAGGAGAAAAGTCATGAAAAAAAATAAATCATATGAGAATTTGCGTATGAGGGAGTGTGTACCTTCTCACAGGATGTGTTGGAAATGAGAGGGGGAGAAGGTGTTGGGGGGAATAGAGATGAGTAGAACACACTGTTTATCCTGCATGTACATGTTATGGTGGTGTTACAGGAGACAGGTGGGGAGGCTGAGAGTCACAGAAACTAGCAACAAACAGCCAAACTGGAATACACTTCCTATTCATCAACATTAAGTTATTCTCTGTAAGGGCGACTGAGAACTGTATTGTTGACAATAACGCAATACAGGTCCCATCGAAGAGTATTCAGCATGTTGCCATGGAAGAGGTGGGCCAGACTGATGCCGAGTTCATAATTCTCAGACTTTACAGTTATACAGTGTCCACTGTGCACCACCATTTTATGGTATCAGCAGTAGTTGAAATTTGTTATGGGAAAGCAGCGATACGAAGTAGCTGCCGTGCTGTTCAGATGTACTCTGATAACACTGTTTACACACTGAGCGGCTGGAGGGCCCTCCAAATGGAAGAAAGGACTGGGATTTCAGAACACTTCGGTGTTTATAATGGCTGTGAGTGTCAGACGGAAAGCATAGGGCATAGTTTGGGTGGACACCGGGGAACGGTGTTGATGCAGTAAGGGAAGATTACACGTAGCTGAGGTGGGATGGAGTGAAGAAAGAAAAGATGCAGGAAAGGGTATGTGTGAAGGTTGCAGAGATGATGAGATGGACTATGTAGGAAAGACAGTCATCCAGAGCATATGGGAGAACTCATTTAGAGTTACATCACTGTTGGCTCTGTGCCATTACTGTACGTGCTAAATGCTAATCTTCACCTCAGGTTCAGTAAGCGTGGTCAAGCATGGCAAACCCATCCTGTAAATGTGGGATGTTTCCTGGCTGCTGTAGATCCCGACTGCTGCATACCGCTGGCGCTCTGGGAGAAACTTTACGGTGTTTCCTCCACCATGCACAGCTGCAGTCAGCTCTGATGAACAGGATCAAGCAACCGTTGTTGTGTTGTCCCCATCGTGGGTTATCAGAACTGATAAGCAACTGACAATTGTAATGAAGTGAGCAGGCAAAGTAGACCAGCTGCATACAACTGGTGATTACATTTTCCAAAGAGGCACATTTTTAAATTATAGAGAGAATTGACCTGACAAAAATCAGAAATCTAGAGAACTGTGACTGCTCAAATAACCGTCAGAGGCACCAAAATTCAAATTCACCGCCTCAATGAAAGCACATAGGGAGCCACAACACTCCCAGCTACCATCACACAATTACCATCTAAATCAATGAGATAAGCGTCAATTAAAATTCTCATGGGGGAAGCAGTAAATAGTGTTCCGCCTTTGAAAGGTTGACAAGACTGCTAATGTGAAACATAGTGTAACAGAGTTTAAAACATGGTCTGACAAAATGCTTTTGAAAAACAAAACGAAAGAATCTCAGCGTGTGCACATTTTGAAAAATGAACACAATGGCTGTAATTATTTTGGTTGAAAGAAAATACAAATTTCAATAACTATCTAAATATTTTTTATTTTATTTTAAACTATAGGCGAGCTTTGTGACTCCAAGGCTCTTTAAACGTATCGAAACCTCACTCTGAATTTTATCGTACATTAGGTTCAACATTTTCATTCAACAGCAACCGCATTTTAGTTGTATTCACGTATAATCAGTCAGAGCAACAATGGAAGTCTGTTACTTTATAAGTCTGGAAAATAAACTGCCTGGAGTACAGCTATTGAGAAAACTGCACTGATGTGGATATCACATTAATTTCTATTCCATTCCTAATGACACACATTTGATTTACGTGACACTTTCATTGTCCTAGCAGACATTCTCTGTAATCTCTCTTGGACTACACTCAACTTCATCTCTGCATGAAGGCACTGAAATCACTACATCACCACAGCAATTAAAACCTGTCATTGCCAATGTCAGAAACTTCACAGATGAATGACTTAAATTGACTGTGTAGAAAATGTATCTGATTATATATGGTGAACATGCATGGAATTTTCATAGCATTTTCAATTTTACTTTGCTTTTCAACACACCTTCAAGTTCCGGATACAGTAAGCCTATAACCTAAATCTGTTTTGAAAAATTAAACCTTATTAAATGTCATGTTCTGTAATTTGCCAAATATCCAAGTGTGTGGAATTGCTGAGAATTCAAATTAAACAACCCACATAAAACACCCCTGTACGCTACTATAGACACTTTAACCTGGCAATTTACTATACACCATCTCCATTTTTTTTTGCGTTTATAGTTTGTCTTGTGGCGTTATTTTTCCATTTCTGCTGAACCACCCTGCTCAAGTGGCTCGTGGCGGAATGATGGAATGTGCCTTTGTTTTGCTTGCCCTCAACTGAGGGGCAGGTAGAAGTAGTGCAGGCCTTAACAGCACTGATTTGGACAGATATTGCTTCCTGATATTGATATTATTGATGCCCATTGGTCCCCTTAGGTAACAAAGGCGGATTGCTACAGGTCTGGAAGGAAATATTTGTTGTTTAATGCCATGAACTGTGCTTTGTTGTGGATCATTCTCTTTACTGAACCCTCCACTGTTCTATTAAGCCCACAGGTCTGCCCATAACGCCAAGCAAACAGCAACAGCCAATCTGTAATTGATTTATACTCCTGAGCAGCAATACTGAGCCAGCAGGGCTAGTTACTGCAACAGAAAAAGAAATACACAGAGCTAGGCCTCTCAAGAGGTGCAGTCAGTATAGCTGTAGAATAAAGTTGCTTCCAAAGAATCATGGTATCTAAACAAATATATCTCCCACCACGTATTAGATGTTCAATAGAAAAATAATTCAAATAGTAACAACGGCAAATTTGTATATTCAGTTGTCCTACTTAAAGCTCATGGACAATTTCATAGGAGTGTATTTAATTTTCAAGTAGTGTCAACGTCATTCAAAATCTAAGCGAGAAAGATAGGGAATGCTTCAGTGAAAATTATTGGATTATCTGGGAAGCTGCCTAAACTCATCTTGGCTCTGGAAAATTCCTTGTCAATCTAGCGGTTGAGCAGAATGAATGCTGCTGCTTTTTAAATGAGAGCACTGGTATAAAGTCGGATTCAAGCAATTCCCAAATAAAATTAAAAAGGAATATTTTCAAAAATAGAGCTGACATAATTTATTGAACAGAAAGTAAAATAACAACCAAATTCACTTGAGTGACTCATAGCCTTGCTTTCCCAGCAGCCTCTGAGCGGACAAGATAAGAACAAAGAAGTAGAAAATCAATAAAGTAAGCTGAGCATTCAGCTGAAGCTTTCCTTCTCCTTGTAAACACGCTCAAAAAGCAAACATTTGTCTTACTTCAAATGAGGCTGGTCTCAAATATAAAAATAAAGAGCTCCAACTTAAGATAGGATCAGACAATAAGATATCCACTTTAAGAAAAAAAGATTTAGAAAATGTTGAAGAATGTACCATGTTTCATGATTATGTTACAAAAAAAGTGAAGACTGTTTATTTTTTTCCCAAACTTAAAATAAATCAATAGTAAATTAAAGAATAAAACAATGACAGTGACAATGATATTTTCTTCAAATGGTAAATATTTAGTTTCTTTTATATTAAACATGCAAACCTCTGCTTACAAACATTGTGTGTACAGCATGAATGTAGTGTGCCATACCCTGAGACTGGTCCATATTTCCTAGAGTTTCGATCTGTTCCACCAGGTCGTTGGAGTTCCACTGACTCATACCCAGCAGAATGGCATTCTTCCCCTCCAGCACATCTGCTGGGACGTACAAACACACACCACACACAGTTCAGACAAAGTAAAAGTAGAAAATGTCTTCATTGTGATCTATTGACAGAGAACAGTTTTTATCTTCCTGCCTTAATTACCAAAAAGGCAGCCTCTTTTCAAACATCTGAGTCATCAAACTGCTATCACCACTGTGAGTGTTGTGATTCGGTTGAAGCCTTTATGAAAAGCAGCATTCTTGCCCTTCTTGGCCAGCATAGTTAAGCCTCTTCAAATTGTCTAGGAAACTTAACTTAACTGAAAGGGTTAGATTAAATTGAAATATAACCTAAATCTACATATGAGGATTTCCATACACTTGGATTCTTTTTGAAGTTGAAGATGGTGTGCTGAGGGTAAGAATGACCTGAGTGGCAGCAAGTCTGGCAGCTAAGAGGTTCTGACACTGCTCGGCAAAGGCCTGTCCACTTTGATCGGCTGTGGATAGCCTAGAGGCCACTGTCTTTGTCTAACTCTCTCTAACCACTCTGTATCCCTTTCTTGTTCCCTCTCCCCTCTTCCCTTTATTTATAAGCATTTGATTGAGCTTCAATCGCACAGTTTTACACATATATTCCAAAGTCTTGAGGCCAATTTACCCTTGCAGTCAGACAGCAGGCCAGTGCTAAGACAGGGGACCAGATTTACACCACAGACAGACAGACACATCAGTGACTCATGCCATGAGAAAGAGAAAGCTGTACCAGAGCAGCTTACTGCCAGAGCAGAGTGACCCATTTCTTGTGAGATGTTTAAAGTACAAAAATGGGAACACACCAAAGTATCAAGCCTGCTACTCACAAGGGGGGGGGGGGGGGGAGAGAGACGACATATTGCATTGCATACAATAAAACACCCGGGGCATCAGAAAAGGCTAACACAAAGCCAGCCCATATAACACCACAAGGATTTGAGGAGAAGCAGCTGAAATCAAAAGTACAATCTGATTTTAGAGGCAGGAAGATTAAGGAGAGGGAGAGTCTTCACCACCTGACTAAAATAAGAGAAGTAGCAACATAAGGCGAACGGCTTTCAACCTGACAGCATAGAGAAAGAAAACATTTGTGGATTAATTCCGAAATTCCTGACAACTTCATGCATTGCTGTGACACAAAACAAATTACTGACACCACAAAGCTAGTACTTTCTCAAGGAAGTCTCTAAAAAAGTGGACAAATGCAAAGTTGAAGAGAATATTTTGCGTCTGTCGTTGCAGCATGTAGGCTACAGACGATGGATGGCATAGCAAAATGGAAACATGTTCTAGAGACATAAATAGAGGAGCAGATGGTGGAGGAGGTTGGATAATGAATACCAAAAGGGAAAATGAAAGGCATCAATTGTCAGCAAAGGATACCTTGACCTTGACCCAAGTCTTTGGTGATGCAGTCTAACTACATGTGTGTGTAGTAGGCCTCAATTCAGCTGGCTTTGACCTGCAAAGAGCTGTGTGCGCTTTCCCACTGCAGTTTAAATACACAACTCCCTCATTGCACAAGAACATACATATGTGCTTTAAGCAATATATGCCAAATAGTCTACATGATTTCCACCAGAGCTGGAAGTGGGTTGAAAAGATGCCCTCTTCTTTGCAGTTACGACCTGACATCAATGTCAAGTGTATAACAGTTTTTTCTTTGTTCAAACATTATAAGGTACCTATCATGCATTATGTAAGAACAATTTGAGTCTAATGGCCCTGGTGGCCGGTATTTTGTGATGAAAGCTTATAAGTCACATCAATAACAACCAGTGTTCCCTCAATTTCAATTCCGGCTGTTCAATGTTTATGCATGAATAATGGACCAATACTGCACGATGCTTTACATTTAAAACAGTTTTAAATTACAGCAATATGTACATTTCCATGGTTAGTCAGATTCAAACAAAGTATCCTCATTATTCATCCTCATGCCATCAGGTAAGCTGATGGGTTTTACAAGTGGCAGATTTGTCAACAGTGCTCGTCAATATGACAGTTGAGCTGTTTTATGACTAATTGGAACGGCCTCAAATTCATGGCATAAAAGTAATCTCAATCCGTCAATGCGATCACTTCTTTCATCCTACAGGAACTGCTTGCAAACTCTCGCCACATGAACCCGGGCATTGTCGTGCACCAGGAAGATCCCAGAACCAGCTGCACCAGCGTAGGGTCTGACAATGGGTCCAAGGATTTTATCCCAAAACCTAATGGCAGTTCGGTGCCATTGTCTAGCCTGCAGAGGTCGGTGCCTCTCTCCATGGATATGCCTCCCCAGACCATCACTGACCCACTGCCAAACCGGTCATGCTGAACAATGGTAAGTGCCGATCAAGCTCCACTTCTCAGGAAGTGATCACAGGGCCCACTAGAGGAAATCGGGCCCTCAGGCCACCCTCATGAAGTCTGTTCTAAAGTCCATCTGATAGTTTAGTCACACCATTCACACCAGTGGCCTGCTGGAGGTAATTGTAGGGCTCTGGCAGTGCTCACCCAATTCCTTTTTATACAAAAGAGCAGATGCCAGTCCTGCTGATGGGTTAAGGATCTTCTAAAGCCATGTCCAGCTCTCCTAGAAGAACTGCCTGTCTCGTGAAATCTCCTCGATGCTCCTAAGACTGTGCTAGGTGACAGCAAACCTTCTGGAAATGGCACTTATTCATGTGGAGTTGTTGACTGCTTGTGCAACCTCTGAAGGGTCCAGACATTGCCTCATGCAACCAGTAGTGACACTGACCCTAGCCAATTGGAAAACTAATGAAAAACAGTATCAAAAGATGAGGGGGAAATGTCAGTAGCCTCCACCTGGAAAGCCAGTCCTGTTGTTGGGTTGTCTAGTGCATCAAAGCATCTGAAATGGATTAACAAAACCCTCTGCAACTCAACTGGCCAGATCAACATCCCAGAAGTTTAATTGACTTGATGCAATACCCTGATTAAAAAATGTCCTTTTAATTCTTTGGAGTAGTGTAGTATGCTGGTCCCACAGTCTTCAGGTCAAGAGGTTCCCTTCATGCAGTGTCTATTTTCTCTGAGAAGACTCCTTGGAGAGACCCCTGTTTTGATGGGAGTTGAATGAAAGGTTGTCACAGTGGTGATAAAAACAAGCAGTCAGGCCCCTTTGACTTTACATTTTTATTAAAAAAATTACAGAATCTTCAAGTGGAGACATAAACACGCATAAACACTACTATCTAAAGAAAATTGCATCCATTAGGTTCCGGGTCAAATTGATCCTTAACAAAACTGGAGGTAAAATATTTAACACAAGATTGCACGGATCGGAATATTTTTGCAAAAGTGTATAAAATATAAAGAAAGGTATGTTTTTTATTATTATTATGACCCAAACAATAACATACTGTTCCAAAATATTATTGCTATGTAACATAATTATTATGTCCTGATTTGTCCTGGTTTCAAACAAAAAAACACTGCATTCCAATATCCAACTGTTCACTTTAATCTAGAACAGTTTTGTTGTTCCAGAAGAGCATGTTTAACTTCCTAGGGAGCTGCCATTAATTTTCTCCAAAAGAGACTTGGAGATGCTGGCTTTCCCTGCATTCAGAGGGGAAGTAGCTGACATCAAAGCAGACTAAACAGTCTCAAGCACCAGACAAATACAGAAAGCTGCACCACCAGAATACAAGCAACACATAGCAGCTCTACAGTCGTCTCTTTAACAAAGCAATCATTATAAGGCCACAAGCTTCCTGCATCATCAGGGCTTTATAGGGCTAGGGGCCTATAGTGTGTGTTTACGACTTAAAGCAAAACTGGAGCAAACTGCTTAATTATAGGATTGCGTGAGTTGTGCAAAGGAGTTGAACTCCCTCTCAGTTTTCCTTTTATCACTTCACCTCTGACGTGAAGCCTGCACTCTGTGGCTCCAACAGCAGATGGCTTTTTCGACCTTCAGTTACATGTAAAGCATCCTTTTGAGAGCCTTCCAAGGAGAACGACCAGCATTAAAATGGCGGTTGTTTTTTGCCCTTTTCTGTGCATCGTGTTAATGACCCCACCATGGTTTCTGTAATGGTTTCACTCCACCTTGTACCCCTATGCTGTCCCCTGTGACCTGCTACATGGCATGTCCCCTCAACAGGACTCTACTTTATTGATTTCATCAACTTCCTTTGTGATCCTCAAAGCAACTTCCACTCTCTTTCAGCCTTAATGATACCTTCATGAAAGTGCACACACACTTTTCGCGTTGCGTTTTATTTTCCTCAATTGTTTCTTCTTACAAGGCTTTATTTTAGCCTTGATATGAATGCTTTGATGTGGGTTGAAAGGGTTAGCTAGCTCTTTTTCTTCCTTTGCATTAATCCTTTTGCAAAGTGGGTGGTCACAAAGCTACTCCAATATTGTGCCACAATCAGGCGCAGAAAGATGGACTGCCATTGGCAGGCTTGAAGAGCCTCAAAAGTACAGGCCAATGAAATAATAATAGACGAGGCAGACATGAAAAGAGACGAAAAGTGGCTGGCACTTTTCCAACTCAATTTGATACAAGCATCTGGACTTTTAAGTTTGCTTTTGTATGAGTGTGCAGCATCTTTCATGCTTATGAATGAGGAATTTGTCTGCTAAAATGATTGATGAAGCCACAAGCTGGAGACTGATTGCACTAAATCATCAATCCAGTCCAATCCCAAAACAAAGAAAAACACCTTCATTTGCAATGGGGTAGGGCTTAAATCTTAATAATGTGGTGTAAGCTTGTCTGTTTGTTGCAGGGCTTTGTCTAAAACCCATCATCCTGCCTGTGTAGACAGTGTGACTGGTTATAACAAAATGCATACAAACACACATTAAAATACACATTGGTCCTGACCGCCAAATGGTTGTAGTGCAACGTCTCATTTCTCTCTCCCATCTCCCACAAATGATGACACCCGTCCCTCTCTTTCATCACAAGTGAGTGTCTCATGCCTGAGGGAGAAATAGTGTGCAGGAGAGATTGTGAGGGAGGTGAGGTGTGTTTAACCAGTCTGTTACTCCCCACAATGACTGGGTTGTGGCTTGCAATGACTGCAATAATACTATGCAGGAATGTGTAAGGGTTAGAGACCCAGCCAAATCATTCATAAGAAGTTTCAATGTGGGATATGAGATAAAACCTGTAATTATTAAACATGTAATTATCAAACTGAGTATATCTCATTGAAGTGACAATTTAAATTCTATTTTATGGTGTCTAATTTTTGGGTGATTTTATAATTTGACGTAGTGCTGATGTGCCAGTATTTGGGAGAATCTGATCATGTTAATTAAGTTAAATTCCTCAGCTACTGTGTGATTGGATTGATCATATCTGCATGATCTATTTCAGGGAAAATAACATCCAGAGGACAGACTTAATAAGTCACTGTGCCGATACAATTAGTGTGAGTGAGTGAGTAAGTGAGAGCAACTCTTTCTAAACAAATAGTTGTGATCAAGACTGAGTGTTCTGCATGATGAACAATACTTGGAGAGGAGGGGGAAGGGGCATACAAATTTACAAGTCCATAACATGCAACACATGAACCAGATGTTCTGCAGCTGGAAGGTCTGGCTGTAGCAATCAGCCTCCCTGCTAACCTGGAGATTAATTATGTTCAACTTCCTCCAAAAGCATTACTGAACTGTGTTTAGTGGCCCCCATGACCATACTTAGAGCTGATAGATTATATCACAGTGTCTTATATTTGAATTAATACCCTATTGCCTATTCACAGATTCAGAAGTTATCTGAGTCAACCAATCATCCTGTGTGGCAGACTTCACAAACACCTCAGATGGGGTTTGACACTTCTCAGAGTGCTCACAAAAGACAGATAAGGAGAGAATGAGCGACCCATGGAGGAACAGTGTAGAGGGCAATTAACTGAGATCATGGGTATAACAATATGATACTAACCTCTTGCATCGAAGAACTCCTCGTCAGAGCTGTCAACGGACTCTTGCGCAATGTTCTGGATCCGCCAGTGGGAGACGCTGTGTTTGCGGGCGGAAACTGCGGGTCAAAGAGATAGAAGCGCACCAGACAGCAGTAATGAGAGTCTAGGTCGTCTCATTAACTAAGAGGACTCAAGAAAAGACAAATTATAATGATGGATGTCTCTTCTTGTTAGCTTCAACTGCATTACCAATTTAAGGACATCAGGGCTGACTGTTCAAGACACTACAATGTGTAGTAGGGAGACGTTCCACATCCTTAGGTAGAGTGAGATGGCCTTTTATGGGTCCGGCAAGGTTATTTGACTCATACTAAAAGTGTACAAATATCCTGTCGCTTTAGGCTGGAAACTGTGGCGAGACTTTCTTATTGTGAACGATGACCCTTTACATTTTTTAATGACTGTTCAATTTGTTCCCCAAGTAAAAACGTTTTTGAAAGGGCTTCAGGTGGAAATATTTTCTTCACACCTTTTTAGTTCTTACACCAAGTTGAATGGCTAGTATGCTTAATTCAGACCATTGTGAACATAATGTAGATCGAGAAGTAGATTACCACCCAAGAACTCTTCAAACACACTCATATATGAAGAGGTGAATTACAAAATCAAAAACCCACAGTTTTAGTCACTAAATTTTTATTTAATTTGACTTTATCAAGTACACTAATGAAACATACAGACAAGTGTCTCAAATTTAACCTTTTTGCAAAATTGTGATGTAAATTTGGATTGTGTCTTTACATGTGCATGTCAGAAACAAAGTGTGAATTAGAAGAGATAGAGAGAAGACTGTTAATGAAATCCCTGACTATTTTCTAAATTTGGCCATTCTTCAGCCTCAAATGACTGTTCATCTTCTCATAATTTCCTTACTACTACTACTGGATTCAAACTTCGTTCCTCCATAATGCTCAGCATATATATATATATATTACCATCCATTATCAGAACCTCGTATCCTATGCAGGGTCACGGGTGGGCTGGAGCCTATCCCAGCTGACTTTGGGCGAGAGGCGGGGTTCACCCTGGACAGATCGCCAGTCCATTGCAGGGCTAACACATAGACATGCAATCTCTCACACACACGTTCACACCTACGGACAATTTAGAGTCACCAATTTACCTGCATGTTTTTGGAATGTGGGAGGAAACCCACGCTAACACAGGGAGAACATGCAAACTCCACACAGAAAGGCCCTCAGGTGGGAATCGAACCCAGGACCTTCTTATTGTGAGGCAAAAGTGCTAACCACTGCGCCACTGTGCCGCCCATTATATATACATATATATAAAATCTGACATATTCTTACAACATCACGAGAGAGGGGAATATCCTAATGAACTTTTTTTATCTTAAGTAAGATAATAGATCTTAACAAAGTTGCTCAAATTGCACGGAAGATAACAAAGGCAAGTGTGACAAACGTTGCTTCTGTTTGATATCACAGCTTTATAGGGAGTATTTTTGCACTGCTTTCTGCCACTATCCACTTCCAGGGTTATTTGCACAGTCCCGCTGCAGGTAGAAATGATAGGATCGGGGCATCAATTACAGGGGACACCTTCTCCACCCTAGTGCTTTCACTCTCCACGTCTCTCTCTAGCCAATATCTCGTGGGACAAATGGCTTGATCTTTGGATTCATTAAATGGAGTGGTTTGAAAAGTCAATAGTTGTGGAACGTGCTGAATAAATGTAAAACAAGGGACCATATTCTAACTTGGATCAAAAGTTTGTTAAAAACATAGCAAGAAAAGAAAGATTCAAACACCACTTTACACATTTCTAACTACTGCATGATGAGAAAACTCAATAGTAACTGACCTTATTGTGATTGCCACCAAGTACGTATAATAATAATATGAGTCTATCTAGCTAACACACAATGGGCAATATTTATGCAAATTCTACATGTTGTAATTAGATTGAAAATATTTATTTTTATATCATAGGAGTGCTGATTAAAAATAAATTAAAAACACAACCCCTCCAGATCTGCCGAGGGAATGTTTCCAGCTAAAAAGATTTGGAGAACGCTTATTAAAGACGATTGCGTTTGTGAACTCAAGAAGGCGTCCTCAGGTGTTTGAAGAAATAGCCTCTCATGGAGATTTATAATTGAACTCATTCATCTTTTTCCCTTCCATATCATATCTGTCCAGTACCTGCATGACAGCGCCGGGAATCCATACTAAGCAGGATAACAAAAACTGGCAGGAATTACAAAGCTATCTCTTATTTTGAATCAAATGATCTATAAGCATATTTTTGGGGGGGAGGATGAAATAGGCGTGTAAATGAGATAAAGAAACATGAATTCAAGGCTCAGCATAGAATCTGAAGGTGAATCTGCTGCTATATGTTATGTCACATAAATATGCAAAACGTGGGGATGAGGATATGCAGTATGGAAGGTTGTCACTGAGTTGGATGGTCCTGTTGCAGACCATGAGGCCAAAAAGATAATGACCCCCATCACCCCGATCATTACCATCTCTGGGCAATGTACAAGTGGTTAATCAGTGGTCTAATCCCCTTCATATCAAGAGTTCTACTCCATAAGCAATCTCCACTCTCTGACTCCTTCTTTCCCAGGCCCAGTTTCACTGTGATTTTGCTATTCCTTAAGCTATTTAAAGCCTCATTCTCCTCTTTTTCCAATTACAAAGACATGAATCCACTTCAGTCAAGAGAAGTTAGGAGTTGTTACCAACCAAATCTTGAATGATGACTCTGAAATCCCACTTGCAATGCTTATGGGAGAAAAGGGTTGAATGCCTCCTCACTGACATGTATCATTTGCCAGAGAAAAAGACCATTAGACTAGTGTCAACGAAGGAAATCCTCTGGTAGTTTATTTTCTCCGTAACAGAGACAGGGGAAAACAGGAGATGAGAGCCTACATTCAATTGAAACAAACATGCGCAGAATGAATGCCATATGTCCTGCCTCATTGAACCAAAGTTGCTAAATGTAAATGGGCCTAACTGATGAACAGCAAGATCATTGGGTCTTCTGTTTACTGGAGATGCCCATTAGTATAATGCTATGATTTAATTAAACCACGTTTCAACACACAATTAAAATCAATTAGCGCAATGAGAAAGAGTGAGAGATAGAGGTCTACCTACGAGGAGACGAGTCACTCCATCAAAATGGCCAAATTGCTCATTTGACACTTTACACATGGGATGTTTTAAACCTAAGGACGTCGTCCCCGTGGACTATTTCACACTCAGAATTACCAGCTGTGCAGATAAACATTTGGCATGATAACAATATACCATGATCATAATTCACTTTTTGTCATCATCATTATCCTATATTCTATACAAAGCTTGAAATGAGTACCCTTCTTCTAAACCCTGGTCTAATAAACGACGTATTTGAATGCTAACATTGACAACATTTGGAGGACTAGCATTCATAGTGATTATGGCAATTATAAAAGTGGATATAGGTCAAAAGACCAGATAAGTTACTGGGTACAGATGTGATCCAAGTTTTTAACATTGGGCCATTTCCTTGTTGCATAGAAGAGAAAGGAAACCAGGCCAACCCATCTGGTTTGATGGATTGGGTGTCTGCGACGCCTGGTAAAGATGGCAGAGGAGAAAATGTATACGCCAAAGGGTTACAGTGTACATGGGATTGCAACACAGATAGAACGAAATGGAGCGGGTGGATAGCCTAATACTAGGAATTTCAATGATACTCTCATCATGCAATTTGAAGAAAATTGCACTTTTCCAGGGCAAGCATGAGCAACTTCGGTAATAGTGTAATCGTGGACAGGGTCTAAACAAAAACAAAAGGACTTCCATTAAACATACACAGCCTCTTATACAGTCACCACAAACAAATATGTAGAAAACCACTCTACATGTTCTCATTCGTTCTACTGCATCTTAATAGTTGGAGCTGTAGTTGTATGAACACAAAAAAGATGCGACTTGAATAATAAATGGTAATTCTCTCTCATTATGAACAATAATGCCAGCTCCGGACTCAAAACTCCAGTTGCCAAAGCTACGATTTTGACTTCAGAAAGCAGTAGGACAGCTTCTGCATGTATGCACAGTGGGCAAACACTCACCAACACAAGCCCAATGTGGCTGCACATGACAAACAGCTATTAGGATTAAATTAACAATGTTAGGCACGTTTGAACAAAACAACAGGGGTCAGGGACTGAATGTATCATACCAAGCCTTCTGTAACATTTAGGACACAATGATATTTCTGGTTCAGCTGAGTATAATGCATTACAATTCATATTGAAACTGAAGTAAAATAGCCTGATGTTCATCATGCTAACTGTAAAGCTGTAATGGACGGTATTATTAACAAAAGACAGACAGAATTTTTGTCTGATAGTAATTAGCTTGATTTAGTTGGTGACTTTATAATTTGGTGGCAGATCAAGCTACAAGGGAGAAATATACAGTAAAGGGGCTACTGTCTGTCGTAGCTCTATTTTTAGCTCTATGCCGAATCTCAATCCTGCATAAATTAGCAAGGACACATGCTTTTTGGTTGCCAGCAAATGAAAAACAGGAATATTCTAACATCAACACAGTTTGTGGTGTGGTAGCCATACCAGTCTGTCCATCAATACAAAATATCGTAATGTTTATATTATCAACAGGGGTAAAGGTAAACTCAACTAAAGGCAAAGATTTAAAAATAAATCTCCTTTCTTCCGTCATCCTAAACAATTAATTAGGTAGAACTAGCCATCTGGGAGGATTCACATGACATCATCACTGCAATTACTTCAGACCACATTGCCTGCTGCAGACAAAAAACAGCCTGCCTTAAAAGCTGAAAGGGAAAAATTAGGGAACATAAGGATTCTTAAAGTAATTAAATAAACCCTTATTCCGTAACTGTGTAAAAGCAATGACGGTTAAAGTTATTTAAGATACCCCAAAGCATTTATAGCACACAAAGCTTTACATATTCAAAACTGATTATTCCAAATGTAGCTCCTAAAAGACATTAATGTTGCTAACATTTTCCACCAATCAGACACAGTTAAAAGACCATGACTAGCAAGATGCTGTCACTGAGGACATGATTTAGAGAAAAATGACCACCATAAACATGAGTCTATCAGTCCCCTGAGCAAACCAAATGGACAGAATTAGTCAATAGATTTAAAAGTGTAGAATAAGCCAATTTTCTCAACAAAAGATAGGAAGCATGCTGCTCAGCAGCCGGTGAATACAGCTTAGTTGAAAAAAAAATAAGATTTACAATGAATAGACATATCTGCATGCCAAGATGCCGAATGCATTAAGTTCTGCCTTACTGTCAGTCTAAGATACAGAGACATGCATTGAAAAAAAGAAATGCACATGCACATGAAAAAATGTCTTTAGATATTAATCACAAAGTAATTCATGTTTGTTTCAAACATTGTGGGAAGAGATGGTCATGAAGTAAAAATAGCCACATGTTGATGGTGGCATATTTTCGGAAGGTTAAACTACTGATCACAATAAGAACCTGCTCACACCATACTAAGAAGTCTGGACGAGTTTGCGTGCTCTAGATAAATAAATCAGTGAGGTTAAAAGCTTTCTGTGTGGCTACGTGGGCTTTTAAGTAAAGTATCGTAGAGACAACCTAAATACACGAATTTAAGACATTCTTGCGGTCTTAAATAGAATCGGTTAGAACACAATGTAATATGTTAGAAAGCGTCAGGTTGTGGGAAAGGGTGTGGATGTACTAATGCAAATAAAACTGGGAAGATGCAGAGGTTACAGCTGAAGGTTCTATGACAAAAAAATAAATGCTTTGACTGCGATCTACAGGTAGCTACGGTTTTGTCACGCATTCCAACAGATAGACTTCAGCATGCAGTTCTGCGCTTACACATCACACGCCAACATGGGAGACGTTGACTCGCGGTACCTGTTAACACGGGGAATTCAGGTAAATAAACGTTTCAACGTACAATAATTCCTTACCTTTTGCTCTCGTTTCCTTGGACATTTTGCCCTCTGTGTATCCACTCAATCGACAAAAATCTCGTCCTTGTAAGGGATTTTGAACAGAGTTTTGACAGTGCTCCGTTGTCCTTTTCGTGCCCTGCACCTGGAAGACTGCCAGGTTGAGGTAGTCAAGAACAAGCTCTGCAGTAAGCCTCGTCAATTCACCGGGTGCTGAGCTCTCAGGCTCCTGTCAACAAGAAACTCATTGCTACGGATCTATCTCATAACAACACAGTCGTGCATACTGCGCTCATATCATCCTCCTCACTAACATCAGTGAACGAGTTAGACGTGTATTCTAGTGCCTCCAGTGGATGGTTATGCACCATGGGGTATCAGCTGATATTGAATGAGAACGGACTCAAAATGTTACTGATTCAAACATTTTATCAATCGAATCCTAGCATACTAACTCAATTTTTTGGTGGATTATATAAGTATTTATAAGTATTTATACATGTTTTACGTAAATAACAGAATGCATTTTTTATTAATTAACTAAAGTAAAATTTGCAGGTAAGCACATTTACTTAGGCCACTGGTATATTCAAAATAACTAAATAAAATGCATAATTATTATTATTATTAAAAGTATTATTATTATTATTATTATTAAAAGATGAGAACAGCAATCACATTCAGTTCCTCTAGCATGGGGAGTTTGAAACCTCAACACTGATGGGATGATCGCTTTTGAAAAAAAAATGATGATGGATTATTTATAAACCAAGTCCCCTTGCAATAGAGTATTAACATTGGAGGGGCAATGGGGTTGACTATCCCTGTTATAAGAATGATACTAACATTACTATTGTGCAAACTATCCTACAGTGAGTAAACCTAATTTTGTCATGTTTGTGATGACCACACACGGTCCTATCCCCAAGATGGCCAGGTACCAGCATCCCTCTACATAGGTGCCATTTAATGAAAGGGCCAAGAGCCTGTGGCTGATCCATTGCCATCCAATATGTACTGTCCATGTTACATTACCACGCCCTATAAAGGGTGCAGGCCATTTGTACCAGCCAAAAAAAAAACAATGACAAAGTAGTTTAGGCCCAAGCCATCCAATTGAGATTCTAGCAGGATACACTACAAGGAAACAGCCTGCAGGCCCAGTAAGACAGCAAGATAGATAACATTGCTTATATTATGGCCTCACAGACTCGATGCAATCCAAAATAAAATCAATTAAAGCATGCTTGGTCTACAAATAAAAGGAAATTCCTTTCTGAAAGGGAACTGTAGAAGATTGTTTCTTTAGGTGTGACAGAAGTCGAAATTCCACACAACCTTATTACAACCTTTCTATGAAACAGCACGTAAACATTGAATCTTCTGAAACGATTTCTTGAGGCAAAATATAAATAATAATATTTCTCTTAATTGAATTTAAAGGCACTTTCCTTGAAACAGAAGGTGTAGGACATATAGTTAAAACAATACATTTTACAATTTCAAATGCCGTGAACACAGGAAAGATAAGGCTATTGAGGCAGGGAACATCAACAAACAGAACACAAGGGTTTAGAACAATATACAATATTAGGCATCATAAGAAAAATGCTTGTTTAAATGTATGAGTTTTGAGGTGTTGTTTGCATATTGTTATAGTGTCAGACTGCCAAGATGAAATAACATAGCTTGAGTCTGAAGAATCCCCAAACTGGTCTAAGGCAGTCGGTTTTCAAATAATCCCAATTCGTCATCAGAACACTTTGTCTGCATCTTGCCGTTTGTAATCCAGAACCTTGAGCCAAAGGTTTGTGATGAGCACAACTCTTATGAAAGCTGACACATATTCCAACGCCCACGCACATAAAAGCCTGGGAGAGAAGTGGGCTGATTCGGTGTGAGCTAATTCACTGTCACTATATGCCCCCTGTCAGACGCAGGTCCCCACAGGCCGTTTTCGACATCTGGATATGCTCTTTTCCCTCTAACAGAACTGCTTTCTTGCGTCTCTCGAGGGCTTAAGACTACATTAGCTACATCTCCACCATTCTGCAACACACTGACATTCCGTCAAGTAAAAAGTTACTCGGCGAGTTTAATTGAAACAAGAAAAGTAACTGCAGGAATTCATTTTAAAAGCAAAGGAATAGTCCATCCATCCATCCATCATCAGAACCGCTTATCTCATGCAGGCCCACGGGGGGCTTGAGCCTATCCCAGCTGACTTCGGGCGAGAGGCGGGGTACACCCTGGACAGATCGCCAATCCATCGCAGGGCCAAAGGGATAGTCACTAATATGAAAATAAGTAAGCATCTGCATGATGGTTGCTTACAATTTATTATTACAGATTTTACTGTGCATTTTAAATACGTTTCTATTTCAGTGTAGAGCTGGAAAGTGTGGGTAATCCTTGGAGATTTAGCCGCATACTGGAAGGTGGCATAATCATGTAATCCTCTGTTATGTTGTAACGTTCTATGAAAGCTTAGCAACATTAACTTTCCTGATATAATCCAACCACAGGTTTGAGGTTCTGTATGGAGCTAAATATATCAAATAGAACACGATTCATACTGTGTGCATTTGTACAGTGTACCCATCAGTAGACATTCAAGCACAGATTAAATCTGAATTAAATGATGCTGTCACAGTAAAGCTATCAAATAAAAGTCCGCAAGCACTCTCCCTTCAACCCTTCATCCTCTTAATTTACTGTTTAATGTAAGTTATTAGAAAACATCCTATTGGCCGTCCAGAAGTGGAACAGAAGAAGGCGGTGAGCGGATTGGCTTCAGAAACTCTGAAACGAAGACAGCCTCTGCATGCTCCCCAAAGACATCCTGGTACTCGGCCGCTCCACCAGCCAAAGCCTCCAACATCAGCATATCTGTCAGACTGTAAAATAATAAACGCAGAATTATAGTCATTCTCATCAACACAATAACATTTTTGATTCCCCTCTCCAAATAGTCAAATTGAAACAGTCTTGAATGACCAGGATTCAGCAGATGACATGATGTCAGTATACTATTTCCTGCCCTTATTTTCCATGCTTTAAGGCTACATTAGATCTAAACAATTGCTTGCGAAAGTCTAAAAAAACCTCATGTTGTTATGTTCTCTGGTAAGACTGACGCTTTGCTTCCTCTGCAATGCCATCTGTAACCAAGACAGCTCCACCAGCGAGACAGCAATCTCGCAGTGGGGGAGTAGACCACACAGAGACTTTGGGCCCCTTAATTAACGGCACATCACACCAGATAGACGGCTTCCTGTGCAAGTCTTATACTAGCCAGCATAACAAGGCCATATAAAGAATATTTTTATAAAAACATAGCAGAAATTGATCAGTTCCACCTGATTAGTCCTGCCTTTTCAAATTCTCAAAACGAAAATGTAGCTAATTTGTTAAGCACATGCTGTTCCACAGATAATGTAGTAATGAAGGCAGTATTCATGTCCCTTGGGGTAGGGTATATTGGGCTACAGTTTCTGGTTCTCATTTTCTAGCAAAATGCTTCAATTCACACTCCATGACACCAGAAGGGGGGAGCTGTCTTAAAATGACAGGCTTGAAAATCTATCCTCCAGGGACTTGTAGGAGGTATTGCCAAACTGTTCATTGAATATGGGTTTCTGAATGTGAGCTTTTGCAACTGTATTGCAGTTCCTAATGGAGTCACTACACTCAAGCAGATGCGATAGAATCTCTGCAATGTGCAAACTTAAAAATTCTCCTGATTCATCCTATACATTTTATTTTTATTGCAATTCCTATTTTTGGAAAAGTTCTACCACCCCTAGTTCTAATACTACCCATTGGTAGATTTAAATAAATAAAATGCTCTGGGAGAAGACCCTATAAGCGCTAGGGTCCTGTATTCCTCCTCTCCAAAATAGTTGGAAGCCCAGCAATCACTAACCAATCAGGACAGTTGTTGCAAGGAGGCGTGACCACATGCCCAATAACCTCCTGTGCGTAATCCTGCTCAAAAGTATGGCAGCACTGCAGAATTTTGAACAAGCAAACTCTCTGTCTCACTCAAGCTTAGTCTAGCTAGAGGTGGTGCAGAGCACGTGTAAACATCATTAGGGAGGGGTGTAGGAGTGGCATGAGAAACACAAACGTTTGGATTTTTTAGATTGGTGTTATTCAAATTAAATTTGAAATTTTGCTGAATTCTTCCATGCTGCACCTTTAACTATGCAAATGTACGGATGGGTGACAGAGGGTACATCGGTGAACACTGGATAAACATATTAATTGCATTCAGCATATGAGCTCCGAATGCTTTCCAGGAACCCCAAGAGATACTGTTTGAACATGTAATGGCATGATAATTATTTCAGAGATAGACTTGCAGAGCCTTGGGGTTGTTGAATAATTTCAAAGTCCTACTTGTAGGATCATCTGGGACCTAACTTCATCCCACACAATGAATAGGCCAAGACTGCGGTGAGAAAACCAACTCAGTAACACAAAAATATGTAGTGAAGTAATTTACTAAGTCATAAGAAAGGTTATAAAAAGCAACCATCCCGCACAAACTAAATATTAACTGAACATGCATTAGTAAGTGCCTGTCAATGTTGCATTCCATTTTCAATATTTTGCATTACATTGATTGTTGTTGGTAAACTTTGCACAGCTCTTCTTTTCAATTAGACTGTCTGCAATGTTTCAGGAGTCAAAGCTACCCCCAGCCTCGTGTGTCACCAGATGGGGTTAGGCACCTCCCTGTACTACTAAATATTCATCAGAGCACATACCAGTACTTAGACCCGGACCTGGCAAGATGCTACTACAGCTGCTGGGGCTTCAGCTGGGGCGGCTGGTCACCAGTGATCCCCTTTTCTGTCAAGACAGATCTTTTGGCTTGCAGAGGGACACAGGACCATGTTCTTATTGTAAACACCACAATGAACGTCTCAGGTGGATGGACTGTCCATAAAAATGGAAAACCAGTGCCCTGCGAGGACAGTTGTGCATTGAGAAGGTACTTATAACTGACTCTGGCTGGGAAAGAGAATCAAGTGGAAAAAAAGATTCACCAAACAATCACCTTCATTGAGCCACGTCCCTGCTGTGGTCAATAAGAGCACCACTGTCTCCATCCCAAGGTGAGAAAGGGCTCAGCTGGGCATTGCCATGGTCAGGGTAATCATCCTCTCAGTCTGAACAAGTCATTCTGGCTCTGGCAACCGCACGCCTGCGCTATATTTAGAGACACAGCAGTTCCCAAAAGCAAAGAGTCTCTCCATTGTGCCTCCAGTCGGTCCCAGCCCAGCTAGTGTCTGTTTCCAATGCTGAGGCTGCACAACGGGCTCTGCAACAAAAGAGAGAGTGCCTGGGTGGTTCATATGCTGAGTCTACCACAGCTTTTAAAAACCTGGAATAAACATCGGTTACAATCGTTTCCCTTCTCTCTTGCAGCACGTTGCCGTTTCTTTGCCAAGCATTGAATGATGTACTAAGATCAACAGCAATCGAAGGGCTCCAAAGCATTCTTTCCTGTTCAAGTACGGGCATGAACCGGTTTGGCAGCCAGGCTAGTAAATTAAGGAGATTTATCCTGCATGTTTAATATGAAGTGTTTTAATTACTTTAAATCTGTTTTTGGTGTTTCTCTTTAACTCCAGAAGTGAAATGCAGGGGCATCAACAAAATTGACAAAGCACCAGTCTTTATGTGATTTATCAAACAGGACACGGACTCAACTGGAGCTGAGTCATGGACTCAAATCTGCTTCAGAGGCAAGGGAGTTATGTGGGCAACCAAGCACAGACTGAGGATCAATGAAATGAGAGACAGGATTATGTTGAAGAAGGAGAGGAAATGGCCTTTTCTTTCTTTAGTGCCAAACACAAAATATTAATATACTCAGCCCATCTCAAAAACATCTAAGGGACCTAGGGTGGACTAGCAGAGTGACTATAAGGTAAGGAGAGCAATAAGGGTTATGGTAGACAAAGAACACAAATATAAAACACACCTGGGATCTGCCTCAGAAATGCACTGTAAGCTCAAAGCAGCAGCATTTATTTTCTCCACACAATACATAATGCAAATGTAGGATATCCTCTTTTATCACAATAACTGTCGCCATTGAGCACTGTCCCATTTAGACATGTCAGCTAAACCACGGCAGGCTACACTGGCTGCCGATAGTTAGTGCTCTGGTCCAACTAAGCTGCTATATGAGGACCACCAAGATCCTATCAAATCACAACTGTTAAAGTACAGTGCAGAGATTTTGCAGCCTTTCTCGGCTATGGGAACAAATAAAGAAATTGTTCTCATTGGCTATGTGCATATACATACATACTTGAAGTTATTTTCTCTAACGGGAAAACCTGAGAGAAGTGCGCTAGATGTGTAGGGTAACTTGAATCTTTCGGTTTAAACTGATAAGCAAAGGCTGTAAGGTAAACTTTTCTTTGCTTCACCGCCTGTAACGAACAGTACATTCTGAAAGTCAAAGAACACAGTTTTTTCACTATTCGGATCCACCCCATGTCTACCAAGCAGCAGCTAGTCCACCCCCAATGATCGGCTCTGTTTCAAGCAGTGTAATCTTGGTATCTGAACCGCTGAGAATTTCTTTTAAAACGAGACTGCGAAAACTCACAATACAGCAACACTCTGAGACACAACATAATTGTCAATACAAAATACCATGCCTTCGTGACGTGGGAAAATTCTGACATTTCAGTCCTCATTATCCAGGCCAAACGGTAAAAGAGCGTGACTGGGTGCAACAAAAATAATTTCATGATGCACTGCGGCATATTATTGGAATCCTGTCAAAGAGGTGTGTTGGGGCCACATCCGACTTAGGCCGACTTCGTCTATTTCAATACACTAGTGAAATGACCTGCCACTCACCCATGAGCGGTACTGATTGAACTGTGTAATTCCCAGAGCACCAAGATGGACTGTCCAGGTAGTATTGTGATTTACAGACAACAAAGAGCGAGCCCCAGTACAGGTTTGCAGCACGGAGAGACCAGTAGGTGGTTCACACCACAAAATCACGATCAATGAGGTTCAGCTCAAAGAGCAGTCTTGCATGGCCCCCTCCTACTCCTACTACTGTCGAAAACAACTCCTCTTGAATGGAGCAGACAGCGGAAGAGGATGGACTCCACTGGCAGTCTGTGCCATGTTTGGAGACAGAAATAGAGTGAGGTAGGCTGCTGTAATGGATGAGTAAATGAGGAAAACAGAGAGGAATGGAATGACTCAGCAGGGATCCAGAGAAGCTGTGGGTCCACATTGATGTGGAATATTAAGTTATTCTACAAGAACTGCTGACTTTTAGCTTCACTACCAACGATTGATTTAATTCAACAGACTTGGACTGCCACCCTCTTTGTTGATGCCTCCTCTTTTTTAACTCTCCTCATTAATTTCCGCTGCAGCTGCCACAGTCCAAGCCAACGCTCTGGGCAGGAGAAGACTAAGTCACTCAATAGAGACTCCAAACAGGAGCTAGAGAACAGCATAGGAACAGATCCAAAGCACATCAAAAACTGTGCTATCTGTGAATAAATTAAGAAAATTTATGAAAAATTCTGGACCGATACCAATGTTTAAAATAGCAAATTGGCTAATAGTCGATGCTTTGAGACCGAATTTGTGCCAGGGCCTTTCTATGAGCTGTTCAACTATGAAAAAAGCTCAAACTAAATCCGATGTGGGAAAGTGTCTGTTAAGCCCGATGGCACGACTAGAAGGCTGGACCCAAATGCAGGACTCCTGACACGTGGTATGAGTGTATAACGTATATCTTTAATGGGAAGCGGGGTTCGGTACACAGAAGAGCA
>JAVQJS010116161.1:0-24858 GCA_036024795.1 Galaxias rostratus | reverse complement strand
TTATATTAAACTTAGTCTTGACAACATTTTGGAAATAGTTTTTGTGTTCATTGAGATATTGTTTAAAATGTTACTTTTCAAAGGGGGTGTACTCATTTACGCTGAGCACTGTATATACTATACATGTAAATATTTATACACTTATATGTTTGTATGTTAGTATATATTTTTTGTTGTTGTTGTTGTCGTTGTTCTTGTATATATAGATGTTCCCTTCCTCAACACCTCTTGTTTATCTTACGTTAAATGTTGTATATTGTGCCTAATATACTTGTATACATTGTTTAATTTTCTATGACACGTACGGTCACTTTGGGTGTCTAGAAAGGCTCCTATAAAATATATTTATTATCTGTCTGACGTAATCAACCACTTTCACCAACTTAACCTGTCGATCCAGGCAGAGCGTGTGACATTTTCCAGGCAAATGATAAAATGATGGCCTTCTAAAAGAAGCTCTCTGTGGGGCAAACCGACTTACTTAGAGTGTGTACGACATGCAGGTCTACACTAAAGATTAGGTATGATTTCACCGTAAGAATTCTGTTTCTCGTGCTTTGGGGAATATCACCTCCCCAGTGAGATAGCAGTCAAAACCATTATGCCCTTCCATTCCACCTTCACATATCCAAGTAATTCAGTAGTTAATATGAACTAACGTAAATGCTGGAACCATTTACCCAATGTTCCCTTTGTTTGAGTTTGTGTGTATGTGAGTGAGTGTGAAAAGGATTATGTGCACTCCCAAGGTGCAAAACAGCAATTTCACATCACAGCAACAAAGAAAAAGAATCTGAGTAGGCTTATCTCCGAAAACACACTTTGGGTGGCATCGCCACCATGTGTCCCTTGTTTTGATCAATTTGTTGGAGGAAAGCAGGTGCACCGATTTCATTTGAGATCAAAACAAAAACCCATGGGATGGAATGGGTAATTTCTGTAAATATAAATAAATAAATATATATTAGTTTAAACATGTGTTGAACAATTTAAAGTTGAGGCTGTGTTGCAGTTAGCAGGTTATTTAGCCCCCCAAAAATCAGCCAAATCACTTCTGTTAAAACTTTCAATTGAATAAAATCTTGTTTATATAGCACAAGATCAAAGTAATATTTAATTTCATGAGCAAGAAAATGTCCTGTAATCATAAATCACATATAACAAATAATTAAGACTAATCATTTAGACAAATAATAATATGCAGGATGTTGGGGGTGGGCTGAACTGATATGAAAAGGTGCAGCTAGAAACACTACAGACCGTTGATTAGTCAAAAGAATTATCTTGTGTGGCAAAGGACTCAATGGTATTCTTCTCATCAGTGCTCTGAAGTTGCATTCCATCGGTATTTTGGTATTTCTGCCTTTTATTAAACAAAGCTTATTTACTGGTTGTAAAGAACATCCACATATTGAGAAGCAAGAGTGCAAAACATTCGATGATCCCACTGCTACGGTTTCTGATGTGTTTAATCTTTCATGTTGAAAACTATTGCTGTGTCTAAAACTGCAAACGACTATTCTTTTATTTTAATAGGTACTTCAGCTGCACTTGCAAAGTATGTACCACTGCATGTATTTCAGCATACTGCATTTGACATACTATGGATGCGACACACTTATTTTCTTGGCTTAATATATAGTACAGTAGTATGGTTATGGTTTAGAGGCAGCAAATGTCAAGATAGATACGTTTCTATGCACCTCGTCTACATTTTAGGGTACCCGTTTGTGGTGGAAATGTAACACACATCGAGTGTAACCGCTCCAATACCTAGCGACTCATTCCGACACGTTAACCTACTGTTAGGTGGAAATGAGCCCATGTGTGGCCACTGCTTTCTGTATTTAGTGTGCCCCCACCACTCCTAACACAATTAATCGTATAAAGACTCTATAGGTAATATTAAGACCAATCAAACTGATTCCTTCATTCATAACATCTTGGTACGCAGCTTTACCTGCATAGTCTTGAGCTGCTGCGCCTGCAGGGTGGGTACCTGGCCGGTTGTGGTCACTGCCTGCAAGCTCATCACAGGCTTCAGTTCACTTCTCCCCCCAATTGTTACCACTTTAAACTGGGGCTGCTGCACCTTGGTATCTGTTGAAGCCTGTCCTGGGCCAGGTTTGCTAACCGTGTTGGGCAATTGTAGCACTATGGGTTGCCCTGACTTTCCAATAGCAGTAACAAACAGTTTTTGACCGTCCTGCCGGATCACTTGTGTGGTGGTACAGGGGGACTTGGTTGTGTTGGAGGTTTGGGATGAGCCCACCTTGTTGAGAATAATCTGATGGTTTGCGGCAGATAAGGTGAATGGGGCAGAGAGCTTCTGTAAACCACTTGAGGTGACACTTGTCCCAGCCAGACTGACAGTGGTCTTGGGGGTTGAGGTGGTGGAGGCTGAGGATGGTTGGAAAGTGAGGGGCGGTGAAGACACATTGGAAGGGGTTAGAAGAACTTGGCTCCCTGAAGAGATGCTACACAATGTCGAGTCTGTGGAGGTTGAAGTAGTCAGAGCCTGAGTGCGTTGCGTTGGAGGGGCGTCTGAGCAGAGGCTTACAATCTCTGGAACACTGGAGGTGTCCGTTTCCATGGGAACAGGTAGGTCAGCAATGGGTTCTGATTTGAAGGGAGAATCTTCATCCATAATGATAGCTTCTGTGTCCATGATTTCGTCTGGAAGTAGACCGTTAATCTCTGGCGACACCACATCCATGCTTATAGTTGGGGATCACTATCTCACTGTGAAAAATAATCAACAACATATTCAACACCAGTTAGTCTTTTTGCTTTTGCAGGTGACATTTGACAGGGTGCTATTAATTGTTGCAGATACATGTAAGCGCAAAGTGCTTTCTGTTTTAGGGAAATAAGTTGTTTAACATCTCAACATTAACCATTTATTTACATTCCAAACCATTTTAAATATAAGGCAATGCCTATGCATCAACAAGCCGGAACAAGTCATATGGGCTTGCAAATGTATTCCAATTGGCAGGTTTAGTAAGCGGCATCGAAAATAATAATTAACAAAACTGCCTGAATAGAACAGCATTCCATTATGCTTGCTAGCCCAAATAAACAACAAACATTATTTAGCCAAGGCTAGCTAGTCAGCTAGCGCTACAAACCAGCCGAAGGCATGCATACTTAATACCTTACTGAATGTTACTTTAAAGCTCACCAGGCATGGCCATTATATATCTAGAGTGCACACAAAGGCAAGTCTGCATATTGATCGTGGTGATTACCAATTTTGCAAGATTGGTAGGCCGCACTGAAAATTGTTAACCTAACCGTTGTGCGACTGGTCCACATCTAACTAGCGCTAACAAAGAATAACAACGTGTAAACTGCATTGGTATGTTTTCACATCTCCAGCCAAAAACAAAACATCCAATCATAATAACCGAAGTTTTGATTTGTACAATTAAAGTCAGTCGGCTGTCAAGCCAAAACATTTTTTGATGACAGTTGAATCGTTCGAGCGATAGGTTGAGAACGTTAGCTGGCTGGGCTGCTATTTCAGATCGGGGTTGAATTTCGAAAGATCCGCCATTTTTACATGGTCATCATCTAAAACTAAAAAAAAATCTAGCAAAACAAGACTATGCAAATGCACAGTAAAGAAGCCACATGTTTCGTTCAACCGGTAACAGAATTAATGGCTGTGCACTGAAAGGGGAATGTCAATTTAGTAATGCATTCAAATATGTAAGCCACGTCAACTTTGTAAAATTAAGCTAACAATGTGGTCTGTCTGTCCGCCAACGCGTTGGCCAATACCTACACTTGATCATTAGTCAAAACCTCAAAGTATCTTATTTGGTCTTCTTGAAAAAGAGAGAGCGTTATAAGATAAGTTTACTGAATGAGGTAACATATTGCTTATGTTAACGTTTAATCGTATCTGTGTTTAGTAAATTGGAGTTCCTTGTTAACTGGGTTAAGTTAATTGGGTCACCTTTTAGTAAACAAGTCGTCAGCTAATCCTACGTGCACGTTATGCATTTGACAATGTAAACAGCTAACTAGGTGGTTCAATACGGCTAAATTAATTGCACAACTTATTGCTATTCCACAAGCTTTTAATAATGAAGGGAACGTTCTGTAAAACAACTATATTCCAGGGAATAGTACAGCACCCTCTTGCCACTCGATATGCTATTGCTAGCTAACATAACGTTAACTATTATCAGCTCAGCTGTGAGTCAGTCCAGTCGTCAGCGCTGGACTTGTTTTCGCTGCTAGCTCGCTAACACGTTAGCTGTATTTTCAACGCATATTTATTATAATCTTACGTGTCGTCCTTTCCAATGTTTTAAGTGCATTTGGTGTCCTCAACGCTTTGAACACCACACTGTTTCGGTAATATGTAACAGTGAAGCAACAATCAAGATAAAACACAGAAAGCAGAAGACGATTGTTCAAAATACCGCGCCGGGCGCCATTTCACCCTAACATCCCATAATGTCACGTCAACTTGGTTAACGACCCAGGGCGCCAACCTTCCGCTACTGTCAGGTTGCCAGATTGCGAAAAATAGACATCGTTCATTAAAAACAACTAGCACAAATCAAATGAAATTCAAAACTGTTATACTATCCTTTAAGAAATAGAGCGAATTAAAATGATTAATAATGTATTTCTTTTTATGTGTATGTTTTTTTAAGTTGCATAGAGGTTTGAGCCAGCCTTGGAGGACCATGCTCTGCAATCTCAGCATAGAACATTAAACTCTTGACAACAAAAAGGCGGAATTGTTGACTTCGTTTGGAGGAAAGATGGCGACTGGAGTAAGACAGGAGCTTGCTCAGCTAATGAATTCGAGCGGATCTCACAAAGATCTTGCTGGAAAGTAAGTATCTTCACCGTAATTGACCAGAAACGGGGATTTAGTGTAAATTGTACATTTTGTGTATTGAGTGTGGTAACGTATGAGCTAGCCAAAAACAACTACATGCTCGATGGTAGAAAGACAGCTAACGTTCTGTAGCTGATGTCCGGCGTGTTTAGCCCACTATTAATGTTGCCCATATGTTATTTTGCTGATAAGTTGCATGGCAGGGTATATATTTTTATATTATTCAAGCAGTATGGTATCAGTGTCGGTCAATGTTCACACTTGCCTTGTTGACGTGCCTTAATGTTGACCCAATTCACGGTAGCAAACGTTGGTTTTGTTATAATTTTTTACAAGAACAGTTTGCTTAATTTGTAACATTGGCCGAAGGTTAAGAATGTTCCTACAACGTAATGTTTCGGTTTTCTGTATACACGTGACAGGGTTGCAGTAGACAGTAGTTGAATATGAACGGCTTCGTGACACACCGTCTTACCTCCCGTAAACTGCGTGATGTACACCGATATTCATACAACAACAAAAATCAAAACGAGGGGAAAATGCATTAATCGTTCTTATCAATAGTTAATTCGTGCCTACGTTTTTAGAAATGTGTGTGCATGAAATTCATAAAAGTTTTCACGTTTTCTGAAGTTCCTAATGGAGAATCGAATGTGAGAAATCAATCAGTACAAGTTTAATTAAATCCATCATTTAACCCATCAATGAATATGTACATGTATCGTTCAATACATAAAAGCATAAATATCAATATCAATAAATGCATAATATCTAGGCCTCTTTAATAATGTATGTGGATTTGTATGATATTGACACATTTATTGGAGGATTTATTTATTGACTGATTTCATGCTTCAACATTTAAATTAGGATGGTTCTGGTTGGACTTCAGGTTAACAGTCATGTAAACTGTTGCGAATCACAGAAAATGATCACTGGCATTTTGTACAGGACAGGATGTCTGTCTGGTCTGCTAACTTTTTACTTTGATACATTGATAGGTAAAGGTTGTTTAACTCAAAGCAGTGGCCGTGTCAGCCCAATTTCGAGAGACACTTTTTATGACAGACAACATTTTTTATTTGCAAAACACCATTTTACATATTATGTAGTAAAAAGCTTGTGGTCAAAGCATTATCGCTAGCATGATCGTCATCTATACTCCAAGTATGAGCCTCTCTTCTTGATTTAGTGACGCTCTTCCTTGTGCCGTAAGCAAATTGCCACAGTTTCACAGGACATGAACTTATTTGAATATTTAGACTTCAAGAGGACTAATCTGAATGGCAATTTATTCAGTCTCCCATATAAATTACAATTTACAAACTGTAGAAAGTAGAAACTTAATCTTTATCCAGTGAAATCTCTTATTTAGCATACGCAAGGCACCAGACATATCATATTCTCGATAGGGGCTGTGCACCCCAAAAGGTGTGATCCCAGAATTGCCCCTTGGTCAAAGTAAGCAATTTACATGGATAATCGCAAAGACTAGACAATGGCTTGATAAGGCACTCTCAGTAATAAAAATCTTAATCAACGTTAGTTTTATTATAACGTTGATTTATTCGAAACCTATCATAAATTGCTTTGCAGTCATCGTTTAAGGCATAAGTAAACTGTTACAATCTAATTTGAATGGCTGGTATTGACACACTAAAGATAGTAACATCCATTGGTTTCTGCTCAGAATGTAGATTGCTAACGTATCGCAACATAATTTAACTAAAGGAACGTTATGATTTATGTGAACATGTTAAAATACTAAAACAGCTGCGTTGATGATGAAATCTGTGTAGGCCTACTTTTTCAACCCAATGTTAATCAGGAATCGCTAAAGAATCGGACCAATAAGCAGAATCGATGATGGGAATGCTATTGATAAAATCGTATCAATTCCCATCCCCACTTTCTACGTTATGTTGTTACATTTATGACCAGTAGAAAAAGGGTAGGGATTGATTGATTTGGTTTATTATTGTGGTTTGATTATGACTTAATTAGGGCATAGCTGTCCTCTTGCATCGGAGACTTTGACACTTTCTGCAATGACAGACACTTTCTTTCTGCAATATGTCACATATATAATTAAAGAAAATGGAAAGGGATTCATTGATTAGATTATATATTGGGTTTGGATAGCTGAGTTATGAGGTCCTTGTAGCTATGCCATTGAATTCAAGCCTCAGAAACCTCATCACATGATTGCAGCATGCTTTCAATGTTATCTTATGTTTCATTTTATGGTCAATACAGAATAGATAGTGATGAATTGTACAGATTTGATTTTGGCTTGGGTATAACTATACTCTTACGCTACAGGGCATCATAAGTAAACGTTGTTTAAAGAGATTCATGTGGTTGAATGCACAAATCCTATGTAGGTCACTGTCTATGTTAACCCTTGACTGTAATTGACTAATTGCATTTTTGGGATAGCTTCATGGGCACAGTATAATTTAAATACAAAGGGTCCATATGTAATAAAAATCAATTAATCCTTATCCGTTTCCATTTTATCATAAAATGGGCATAACACAAAATAACATGATGACAGTCTTTGGAGAAAGTGTTTCCGGGACGCAAGTTTGGCCACATACCCTCATAACTCATACCCATATCAAAATTAAAACCTAGTAAGTTACAGTCCATCCATTTAGATGGTTCAGTTCATCATAAAATGTAAAGTAACTTAAGCAGGGGGCAGTCAATGGAGGAACTGTCCCGAGTCTCTGTAATCCAGAAGTATCTATGCCCGCATCTCTTGTGCCCAAACTGATATAAAACCTTGGAAATGAATCCCTTTTCATCTTCAATTCATCATATGTAACATAATATAATGCCTTTCAGAAAAGTAAAACGTGCACACAAATGAATCAAAATGGCAGAACATTTTCTGTATATCCTGGGCACAAATTAATTAAAATGGGGGAACAAATTATTTATTTAAAATATGTGAAATGAGCAAAAATATTTTTAATTGGTGCACACCCAATCAGTAAATTTAATTAGCTATTTTGTGTACACAAATGATAAATTCTTCCCTCGCTTAATTTTTCTTTAACCACCATGTTCCCACACGGGCTTCATACAAACAGACCGTCAAAAGCAACAATAAAGGGTTAGGATTAAATAAATGTACTGCTTTGTCTTTCATAATTGAACACTACTTTTCAATGTAATGACTGCCTATACATATGTTAGCACTGTCAAGCACTAAAAAAAATTATCTCGATTAGTCGCATTGGTCGCACTTATACTATAGAAAAACAGAATGTTATTGTGTCCACCCTCACACAGGGTAGTACTAAGGCTTGCATGCGAGATGTTTCGGGGATTATGGGACTTGCTGCTTTAGCTGTCTTTACTTGGCTAGAGAATGGTAGGCAATTGATGAGTTGTTCTCTGGTCAATTTAATCAACAGTACCTGGAAATAACTTTCATCTTGTTGACAGACCCATGTGGCCAGGATTATTCAGCTGAACTTGACATTAAAAAAAAGACCCTTTTCTTTTCCCATTGCCTCCAGTTACCAATCGATTTTTGGCTGCATTAACGATTAAAAAAAAAAAGAAGTGGCTCTAAAAATTATTTGCCCAGTTATTTACACATTTCAGCCACATGTATTAGTGACCCCGTTATTTTGGTCACTACACACAGCTCATTACCATAGGATTAATCCCATGCTCCATCTTACCCTCACTCGTGATCAAGACCCCAAGATGCTTGAACTCCCTCGTTTAGGGCAGCAACTCACTCCCAAATCGGAAAGAGCACACCGTTTCCCGGACGAGAAAAACAAAACCACATCATCTGCAAAGAGCAGAGATGCATTTTTAAGCCACTTAATTGCTTCTCTGCTGTACATATATATAGGGTGCACTACTTTGTTGGTTTTTTCTAGGAGGGCGTTCAGATAATGGCCAACATTATTATACAGCTGGACAGTATAGCACAATGTACACAGTTTGGATGGTCACAAAGATAGGCGAGGCCTAAAAACATATAAGACAGTAAACCACAGCTCCTGCTTACATATTTATTTTTATTTGTTATTTAAATCTTTATGGGAAAACAAGATAATGACGAAAGGCAGGCCATAATAATACATTTTAATGAATGAGCCGCCTATTGCTACTATTTTGTAATTCCTTAAAGATATACATATATATTTAAACAAACAAATACAATATCTGCTTCTTAATAAATGCAACTCTGTGCATGAATGCAACATTGACGTATAGATAAGTATAAGTTCCCATCATATCATAATGAAATACTATTTAATATATTTCATTTCACAATATAATTCTATTTCAGATATCGGCACATCTTGGAAAAGGCCATTCAGTTCACAGATGCAGAGCAACTGGAATCTTTGAAAGCATTTGTTGAAGCAAGTATGTATTGGTCTATGAAATGCATTGTAATTGCATTTACATGTATTGTTTCAAATGTTTTTACAAGTTAATTTTCATTTGAGCTAATGACAAATATCTTTCTGATTTCTTTCCTAACATGTAGTGGTCAATGAGAATGTCAGTCTAGTGATCTCCAGACAGCTGCTTACTGACTTCTGCACACATCTCCCCAACCTCACCGACAGCACAGCCAAGTCAGTATACCACTTCACTTTGGAGAAGATCCAGCCTAGAGTCATCTCATTTGAGGAACAAGTAAGTGTCACAATAGAAGGATGAAAGCTTATATTTGATGCTCGTTTTAATCAACAGAACCTGGAAATATTGACTGTGTTAACAAACTAGGCTAATTTGTGTTCAATGGCCGCCACATGTTTATTTACTGTGCAGACATTTTTATTTAATGTATTTGGATGGTAATTGAATGTTACACGTTTCAGGTGGCCTCAATCAGACAACACTTAGCGACCATTTATGAAAAGGAAGAAGACTGGAGGAATGCCGCACAGGTTTTAGTTGGTATTCCCCTAGAGACAGGACAAAAGTACGTTTATTTTAGAGGGAATTTTCACTCCAGTCTTTGTCATTAAAAAAGTTGTAAGTTTTCAGCTTGCATTAAAAACCAAAATAGTCCTTACCTTTTTATTTAGTCTCTTCAATTATCATAATATTTGGTCTTTAATATTCCCTTAATTTTAGCTGAAATATGCATGCATTGGTTTTCTTTAGGCAATACAATGTCGACTATAAGTTGGATACGTACCTTAAAATTGCCCGTCTCTACCTGGAGGATGATGACCCAGTGCAGGCTGAAGCCTACATTAACAGAGCGTCTCTACTCCAGAATGAGTCCACTAATGAGCAGCTGCAGATACACTATAAGGTGCACTCTGACACACAATGCAATATTTCATACTGCTGTATGATTGAACTTTAAATATCCCACACACTACTAAATACATATAATAAACCCTTTAACCTTTAATATTGTCTGTATTCTAAAATGGTCTCAGGTCTGCTATGCCAGAGTCCTAGACTACAGGAGGAAGTTCATCGAGGCAGCACAGCGGTACAATGAGCTGTCCTACAAATCCATTGTCCATGAGAGCGAACGTCTAGAAGCCCTAAAGCATGCTCTGCACTGTACCATCTTGGCTTCTGCAGGTATAACATATTGATAATGTGTTGATGTGGACTTCATTTACTTATTAATGTGATAAAAATTATTTGATTAAAATGATTTCTTCCCATTTTACCTGTATAAAACATGTATTTATTACTGTTATACCATTGCATGTCTTGAATTTTAAGGTCAACAGCGCTCACGCATGCTGGCTACGCTGTTCAAGGATGAGCGCTGTCAGCAGCTGGCTGCCTACGGCATCTTAGAGAAGATGTACTTGGACCGTATCATTAGGGGCAACCAGTTGCAGGAGTTTGCTGCTATGCTAATGCCCCACCAAAAGGCCACCACTGGAGATGGTTAGTGAAAACGTCTCAGACATTTCAAAAATGTACAAACCATGGATTGAAGGTTAAAGAAAGGGCTTCTTATTTTTAAATGATAAAACATTGTGCTGTATGCTGTTATTTTCAGGCTCCAGCATCCTGGACAGAGCTGTGATAGAGCACAACCTTTTGTCCGCAAGTAAATTGTACAACAACATCACATTCGAGGAACTTGGAGCGTTGTTGGAAATCCCACCGGCAAAGGTAAGCTATCTAATAAACATTTTAGCACAGGAACATTTCATTTGGAGAACCCCTTCTCAGATTGAACTCCAACTACTTATGTTGTTGACCTATTCATATTCTATTACAATTTTATTTAAATATGTCAATAATATTTTTGGGGGAGGTGGGCAATCATGCAAATACTATGATATAAACAGGTCTTTGACAAAGGAAGTTCGGCATATGATTTTTTATAATAGCAATATAGTAGTTGATCCTAATATTATATATTGTAACCAAATTACTCTTTTAGAGTCCAATGGGTTTATTTACGTTTTGAGACTCTTATAAAACAGTGCTTGACAAAAAAAAATAGCTTTTTGTCTTAAGGCGTAAAGTGTTAGTCTGACAAAAAAAGCTGAGACTTTTAGAAAGATTGCATTTTGAATACATATGTTGTTGTGCAGGACGATTGTACCGATGGTGAGGTTCCTGGTTACAGATGCAACCTGGTAGGGAACATAATCACTACTTTACTAATAAATGAGGTGTGAAACCAAATTGCAAAACTAAAGCGTAAGTGAAAGCAATACGTTCTCAGCTGAAAACCAAAGTGAACTAGTACGTATACTACAAAAGAATGTGCACTCCCCTTAGCCTTTTGTCAATTTAACCAATGCTAACCTTTCTACTTGCAAGGTTTGTTGGGAAATAGAGTGGGCTCTAAAAGTTACTTTTAATAAGTTTACATGGTAAGTAAGCAATGAGTCATTACCATTATTATGCTATGCAAGGAACATGAACTTTAAGATAGTATAACTTATGGATTGAGAATGGGCCTGTTGGGGCTAGGGGAATGTTCTTTTTTTTGTTGGAATCACGTAGTTCAGATATGTTGAAAAAATAAACATTTGAAAAATATTTACACTGCTACTAGAAAGTATTCAGACTCCTATCTTTTCCCATGAACGGACATTTTACAGCCATATGCTGAAATGGATGTGTTTTTAAAAACGAATCAACACACAATACCCCATAAATACAAAGTTTTGTGGGTGATGTTATTTAGAAAAACATTTAGTTCAATTACACTGAAAATTGAGCTATGGTGACTGTTTCCTCTTGTTATCCTTGGAATTTAAAAAAAAATCATGAGTCCACCTTACTTTCTAATTAAATTGCTTGGAAATACACACCCGAGTCTACAGTGCATTTGGAAAGTATTCAGACCTCTTCACTTTTTTCACATTTTGTTATGTTGCTGCCTTTTTCTAAAATTGGTTGGATAAACACAATTCTCGTCAATCTACACACTTAGAAGTAGAAATGTATGCAAATATATAAAAAATTAAGAATTTCACATAAGTATTCAGACCCTTTTCAATCACTCAAAGCGGAGCTCAGGTGCATTCGGTTTTCATTTATCCTCCCTGAGAAGTTTCTACAACTCCACCTCTGTTAAATGCAATTCATTGGGCAGGATTTGGCAAGGCACACCTGTCTACATAAGATCCCGACAGTTTACAGTGCATGTCAGAGCAAAAACCAAGGCTTGTGCCCGTAGACCTCTGAGAGGATTGTGTCAAGGCACAGATTTGTGGAAGGTTACGAAAAAAACATCTTGGACCATCCAGAGGATCATGGTGGCCACTATTTTTTATTAAATGGTTGAAGTTCGGAACCACCAGCATTCTTCCTAGAGCTGGCCACCCGGTCCGACTGAGCTATGGGGTAAAGGGCCTTGATCAGGCAGGTGACCAAGACCACCACTCTGCCATAGCTCCAGAGTTCCTCCATTGAGATGAGAGAACCATCTAGAAGGAAAGCCTTCTCCGCTCTACTCCACCAATCAAATCCGTATTCACAAAACACCGTTTAGCTATAAGTAGCTACTAACTAGTTGATTTAAGACAATCTCTGTGTTACTAATTTTAGAACACCTCCTTTTTTAGTGCCACTCTCGGCCAGCTTACATTTAACTTTAAAATTTTATTTTCAAAATGATGTAAGATGCCCAGAAGCGTCACATTTTCTGAGGGGTCACAGTTTCACAACTACGTTTACCCTTTGTCGCTTTTATGGGGTCATTAAACTAATTGCGCATCAGAGTTGTGTATCTGTATCTCAATCCGTGCATGCTTGATTGGATTGACAAATGTTTATTGGGACTTGTGAATCTGTACAGTTATCTGTAAATGATTCTCAAACATAAACATATGATTTCTTGCATAATAGCTTGAAGATTTTATTATCACATTATTTGCATCTAACATTAACATTTAGTTAACCCTGCTGAACTACGCAAGAAATCATATGTTTTACGTTTGTAAATTTAAACTAACCAAATAACCATTACTAATATTAGTATATTAGAACAACTTGGGAACCAAATAGCAACAGATTCCATTAAATTTCAGCCTTGATAAATGTAACAATTGGCATTGCTTTTTAAGTTTAAGATGTAGCCTAGTTTAACTCTTATTTACCGGCTTGTGACATTTTATTCAAGTTGATTGGATGTTGCATGCCGAAGTGCACCTTGGGAGTCGCATACATTTCTACTGAGACACTCAAACCTCGACACAGATGAATCACCACACACAGGTTACCATGGGTCTCTGTCGCACCAGAAGTGTAGCAAAAGTCACATTGAAAAACATCTAATTGAGAGGCCCCCCCGTGAGTTGTAACTTTTGCTTGTCTGTAATATTTTGCAACAAAGTGCTTAGCCATTAATATCCATGTACATATTTACAGATTTGTCTAAATATACAAAATTCAATGAACGTGCAAAACTGAATGTGTACAGATATCTTTTATACACACTTTAAACCTGACTATGTGTGCACTGATTTGGAATACCCAATTGCAGATCCTTGCACACATTCACAAGTCGATGAGTTTTCACAACAGGGACTTGAGCATGGACTATACTTGACTTCAAAGTCCAGTTCATTTGTACATGTACCTGTGCCAGGGTGCTGGGCCTAAGTCCACTTGAGAAGGGGGTCTCGAAGATGATCAGGTGTACTCGAGTACGGTCACATCAAGTGTGAACGCTAACCTTACCAAAACACAAAAGTGGACTTCATTACTGTTGTTTAAACACGTTTAAATACGTCCGCAAAAGGATCTGTGGTCAACTGCAGAAATGAAATACCTACTTTAAATTTGGTAGACATAAATATCCATGATCCTCTAAACTGCCCCACAGTAGGAGGGCAGGTGACAGGATCAGTCACTACACCTCAGTGTAACATATAACATATAAACCAAAGGTACAATGGGAAAGCAGAGTCTTCTGTATGGCCTTGGGGTCTTTAGACTTTTCTTTGCGGAGGGGGGCCAATTGTACTCGGGCACTATACAAATCAATCATACCCTCTGTATTTTTAGTTGATTATGACTGGGTAAATCGATGAAGGGACACTTAATATCATGATTTGGCAAAAGTTTGCGTTTTAGGCTACTTCACTATCAGAATATTCTATTCAACAATATTTCAGTTAGTCGATTTCAATTAATCGAAATAAAAAGATTTATTTGGAGAAAAAATTACATTAATATATATATTTTTTTATTATTTCAAAAAAAAAAAAGAATTCTGCTGTTGCACTTGAGAAGGCTTCTGTGAAGGCTTCCACAATCTGGTCTTCACTAAAAAAATAAATTCCTTTTCCAATTTTTGAATATGTCTTACTCTTGACACATTTGAACAGATTTGATTTGATCTATAAGCGGAGAGTCTGTGCCATAAAACGGATGTGATGCATCGGTAATCCAGCGCACTAGCATAGAGCCCCGTCGTTCCTTCAGTTGAGGTGCTGCAAGTTTAAACTACTTGTGTGGGTAGATAAAATGTATCTAATGCATTGAAATTGTGTTTTCTTTCTACTTTTTACATATTTTATAGACATTTGTGTACACATTATAAACCGTACGTAATCAAAATCGCCAGTTAACAATATTTAAATTAACTTTATGCAAAAATATAAATAAATACAAAAAATCTGTAGCTATATTAGAATACCCACGTAATTTCTAAAATTCGAATAATTGCGCCCATCTCTACTTGCAAATAGATGAAGAGAGCAAGGCTACGAGAGCGAGATTGCAACACCCCTACAGCTTGTTCCATATGTTCAAATTTCAGTCACATAAATAGGTAGCCAAAAGTTGGCTTGAGTGTGGTAACACTTTTCAACACTTCACGCAAACAATGCTTGCTACAATATTGGTGAGGCGAAATAAAAAGCTGGCCATGTCAACAAGTTTAACTTGAGGAAACCCCTGGTCAAACATTAAATATTTCTTAAAGAGTGTATTGTATTTTATAGTCTGAAAAGTCTTCCGCTGCAACCGTAGCTAACATTGTAGTTTAACGATTTTTGTTGTATTACTTAAGTTGATACTTTTTTTTTAAAATGTATGTTATTTAGTCAAAAATAAGTAGGTATATTGGACAATTGGGCTGCGTTAATTTAAAAAAATCAGGACGGATCCTCAATGACGCAATAGTTATTTTCTCATCTTGTTTCACTGTCTGGTATTCGATTACAAAGTTCTAAATGACAATATTTGTTTCTGGGGTCAATTTAACCCTGGTAATTTAAACCTTCTGTAAGTTATTGTAATTTAAATTATTAACTAAGTTCATGTGTCAGATACCAAGTTCAGATACCTTCTTTTTGTGGACTACATACACACCGATCTGTCTGAATTTTGAAAGCAAGTCGCCCAATTAAATTATTAAGTATTGAATAAAAAGATTAATTTTTTTTTTTTATAAATGTCAAATATTTAACTAGATAAAATTGGCCCAAAGATGTACGCAAGTGTCCAAGGTCTACATTGAATTGATGCAGCAAAAATATGCACCCTTTTCTTTTTGACCATCAGTGCTTATTCCCTTTGATCATAGAACTGTGAAACATTAAGAGAGTCTGATGAAGGGCTTTACGTAGGGAAACAATAAGCTACAGTTACAGAAAACTGTTTGCACTGTAATTTTGTGGCTCATAGATTTCCACAGCTGTGACCAAAGCCAGATATACGTACAGTGGCCCCAAAAAGTATTTGGACACTGAAGCTATGCCTACAAATGAATGCATTTTATTGAATTACATAGTTAAATCTCAAACCAAATAACATTTATGTTAAAGATAGATGCCTTAAGCACACTTCTCGAGCAAAATATTTCACTAAAAGATGTTGGTTGGCTTTTAACCAATAAAACAAAAGATATACTGCTGGGAATGAGGACAAAAAGGTGTTTGGACACTCAATGATACCTATAAAAATAGACAGTTTAAGTGTTTTAGTATTTAGTTTGCCATGCTTTACTTCACAAAACTTCTTGACAACGTCTCGGCATGGAATCAATTCGTTTCACGAACATCTGTGGTGAAAGTTTTCTCCACGTTTCAGCCAGCAAAGCTTTCAATTCATCCACACGAGTGTATCGATGGCCCGACGTTTTGTTCTCCGTTGCATCCCATTGATGCTCTAGGAGGTTAAATTTGGACTCATCACAAAATAAGACGGTTCTCCAAAAGCTGCCGTCTTTGTGTGCATATTCTTTTTCCAAAAGCCCTGGCTTTCCTGTTCTTAGGCTAATGAATGGTTTTCGCCGCATTACTCGCCCTCTGTACCCATGCTTATTGATCTTGTTTTAAATCGTCTGTGAATTGAGTTGTACCTGGTCATTCTTGTAGATGTCTGAGGCAATCCTTGCTGCTTCTTCTCGCCTGTTTTTCTTGGTGCTACCAACAATCATCCCATCCACCATTTGCTGGTGGTCTTTCTAGGTCTGCTTCTGCATTTTCTTTTCTTATTCAATTTTGTTGTTAGAGCCTCGATTCGACTGCATACATAAAATACATGTATGAACGCTAGACACAGCGAGACAGCACTAAGATAGTCATTGTGTTTTAATATCGTTTTGCTGCATGGAGAAATTTGTAAACCACCAACTACAAGACAGTTTCAAAATAATTAATGGGAGCGTTTGTCACCCTAGTAATTTGTCAAATCTTTGGGACTGATGTTGGCCAAGCCCCCCTAAATGTTCTGTGAGCTCTGTCAATTATTTTAACTAGTTCGCTACTATCACCATCATTCATGAGAACATTATCTGTTAGTTTTCATCTTCGGTTTAACCCCCCAAAATATATGTAAGACAAAGAGATACTCTTTTGAAAGATATGATGGATTATGAATTAGTTTAGTAAATATTGTGCACATGATACTACAAACGCCAAGAAATGAGTTCATAAACTTTGGAACTGAGTGTGAAGATAAACTAAAAGGCTTTTTGTTCCAAAACAAACTTTATCAGCCCTTTGCCTTTGAAATGCAACACCTTGCCCAGCCATGGTAGACATTTCTGTTCAATGAATATCACAAGTTGACCGACATAGATCACGTCGATTTATTTAAGATTTTTTTCAAGTTGAAACAATATATGTAAAACAACTAGTGTGCATTTTAATAGATGCTATATCTCTTGTATTTATAAATAAAAATGCCCTGACACTTTTGCACAGCTTAATACATTACTTTAAAAATGTAACCTAACATAAAACTACACACATGATACTACTACTTATGATACCTAAGTTGCACAGCAAATAGGTCTATTTAAGTATTTTTCGACTAACATTTCATTTAAATGTTATTGCAACAAGTTAAAGTACTATTTTCATAATGTATAGAAAAAGTACAGATGAAAGATGAAAACTGTTGGGTACCTAGTCATGTCTGGAGGGAACCAGACACCGCTCCTCACTTGGCCAATACCATCCCTACAGTGAAACATTGTAGTGTTAGCATGGTACTATGAAGAGGCTATTCAGATGCAGGAACCGTGAGATCCTAACATAAGAATGAGAAATCATCCAAATTATTCCCCGTATTTAAAAAAGCACTCTAATGGGCTTCCCTTTATCTGTCATGGAACCAGCAACTTAGATGAAAAGGGAACAAAAATTTGGCTATCAAAAAAAAAAGGTTGGCAATCATGGAATATGTTAGTGCATGTGCATGTTCATGATGTAAATGTTATGTTATGTTTATTTTAAAATGTTTATGTATTTGCACAAACCTGCTTTAATTTAGTCATTCTAGGGTATTGTGTTTAGATTGGGGAGCAGAAAAAAGGATTTTATCAATTTTAGGATAAGGTTTTCATGTAAAAAATGTGGAAAAGATGTTGGGGTCTGAATACTTTCTGTATCCACTGTATACAAGTATGGTCCCACAATCAAAAATAAAATAAAAAAAATAGACCTGGAGAACACAATGGTCTCCATTCTTCCAGAAGTTAGGAACCATGGTGACCAAGAACCTGCCTCACTCTGAGCTCCAGAGTTCCTCTGTGGCGATAGGAAAACTTCCTACATATTTCTGCACAACTCCACCGTCAGACCTAAATTGTACAGTGGCCAAAGAGAATGACCACACAGTAGAATTTGCATGGCAGCATGACTTAAATTTATCAAAGGTGATTGTGAAGTCTGAATGCAGAACGTTGTGTCTGTAGGAAAACGGGTATCCCTCGTCAACTGGCCATCAGCATAGGGAATAATAGTCGTGGTGTCATGCGAAATAGTGTTCACGCCTACAATTGGTCAGGTTATGCCAAGCTTGTCATTCAAGAAGTTGTGCTGTCAATCAATACCATGCGGGGTCAAGCGCTCTATGCAAAAAAAAAAAAAAATGGGGACAAAAATTGTAATTTCTTCTGATTAACTAAACAAATATAAATGTCTCTTAAACATTTACCATATAGCTGACATTATATATTTTTTAAATTAACAGTTTAAATACTTAATGGTGAGGATTATTTTACGAAAGCTAAGTTTTAAGGAAAACATTATTTCAAATACATAGCAATAATTTTAACCTTGTCAATGTCTTGTCTATATTTTCTATTCATTTTAGAACTCATGGTGGTAAATAAAAGTGTGACTTTTCATGGAAAACACAACATTGTCTGGGTGACCCCAAACTTTTGAACGGTAGTGTGTATACATGAGATGGCTTAGAATATCATGGCTGACCTATAAATAATTATTAAAATACACAATTGCAAGTCTTCATTAACTTCATGTAGACTGAACAAGCTGCTTTGAGGTAGATTTAATAGTGTTGCCTAGCTCGTGACTGACGCTAGCGCAAGCCCTTTAGCCTGCGAAACGAAAAGCAGCAAAATTTAACATTGTGACACGAGCCAGACATGACCTGGACGCAAGCCGGACACATTTTCGCAGCCGGACACTATTTTGCATGACAGTGGACACTATGGGGCATGAAGCAAACGTGCTCTGAAGTGTAGATTTATCTTCCAACAGGAAAACAACCGCAAGCACAGGAACTGTAGGCGTTGCTTTTGGACAAGTCTACCCCATGAGTTGCTCAGCCAGAGACAGGACTTGCCCCATCTAACATCTCTGGAGAGAACTGATCTTAATAGCATTAATGTTGCCCAAATCCAACGTGCGTGACGCTTGTAGCGGAATGCCTAATAAACTTGAGGATTTAATTGCTGCCAGAAGCTGCTCAACAAAGAACTGAATTAATCTTCTAAATTTCAGTGAGGTTCTAGAAATGTTTCCAAATATTTCTAAACCTCTTTTTGTTTTGTGTTTATGGGTATTTTTGTGTTGTTTACTAGAGGAAATAGTCTTGCTGGTTTTAGAGCAAAGGCTATAATGTTACAAAATGCGGGAAATGGGGAGGATTCCAAATACTTTCTTAATGCACTTTATATTCAAATCTAAATTATGGTACACTTTATTTTCTTACCAATTGTAATAATTCTCATTTTGACAATGTGAACTGCTGTAAGTTCAGCAAAAGTTAATGTAACCAATATGTGTAAGTGTTGAATCATTATATCATATGTAGCATTGATGACAAACTAAGATGAACAGTGTGTTTGATGGAATTAGTTGACTATAACGAGAGTTACCACAATATACTCACATTGAGTTAGGTGAATGGGGGGAAAAAGCATTTTGACATTCTTTTTGGATTGTGGCTGGCACTGACACCTTACATACACATATTTACTGGAATGGGTGTAAAATAAAAAATACATTAACTCATAGGTTATTGACTCTACCTAAACGCACATTGCTACACCAGTGAAAACTCTGTCTTTTTCTCAGGCTGAAAAGATAGCCTCCCAGATGATCACGGAGGGACGCATGAATGGCTTCATTGACCAGATTGATGGCATAGTGCACTTTGAAAGTGAGTACCAAGTCAAACTTATGATCAAATTCACTGCAGCTATCCCAAGCCTCTGATACTCTCACCAAAGGGCTGATCTGATGGTTTATTTTAATTGAATAGTAACAATGTGCAAATGGTGCACCAAAATACGGATTGTTCTATGCCTATTTTGCTAGTTAAAGTGTATCACTTTCAAAATTAAAAGGAAAACACAATACTTAAATTGGCAACTACTGTTAAGTGAATAATTCATCTAATCTCAAAGTGAATCTAGCTTTATGTTGGAATGTTTTAAATAAGCTAAGCTTTTTCATTATTAACCCCTTAACCTTTTCACACCGGCAACCCGGGTTCCTTGCAAATGCCGCGTTGACTCTTTCATACCAACAGGCCCTTGTAAAACCTGGCATTTCCAACCAGGGTAATTCCCGAATCGGACTCTGCTTACCTTGGGTATGAATGGACTACTCCAACCACATTTTGATCAAGACATCTCAGTGGTTTAGGATCAGTGCATCAGCATTTAACGAACGTTGTGGTAGATGTGACAAGAAGCCACGATGTTACATATGGCTAGCTTGAAGATCAATGCATTTTTTCTTTGATAACCAATGCAGTTGTCCAAAAGCATTAACCATCGTCATCGCAGAGCAAAGGATATGGGTGAAGTGACTTTGTTCTGCCCTTAGTTCATAATGCTGGGTGCATTTTATTTACCAGTAAGTGGTCATGCTGCAACTGTGTACCCCAATTTCAACTTCTTCAACTAAAAACAATAACTGTCTAACCTACATGGTAGAAATATCCACTTTCAGAAAAGTTGCAATGTATTTGTTTAGCAGTGACTTACAAGGAAGAAACGTGCAGACCTGGGTTGTGTGTGTGTGAACGGTGGTGATGCGGGTGTTTCCCGTGATCAAAGTGCAATTTGAATTGGTATAATCCAGGTCAGACCCATGTTCAATGACCCTTGTGAGACCCATCCTGACGCAGTGAAAGGGGTATTAGCAATAGGGTTCTTTTCAGGGTAGTCCCCTACTCAGAATTCTTTCATTCAAATCGGATTTGGTTGTCGGGAGAACTTCTTATCCATTGCAATAACTTCTGTAGCGCCAGCCTAGTTGGCTCTTCTTTCTGACTTCATTATACAGCACAAAAAAGGACATGTAGCAGCCAATAATGTAAAAACTGCCAATAACGTAATATTTACCATTCTTTTTGTAACAAAAGTCAATGATAATAATAACCTACCAATAATTAAATGGTTGAACCAATAACTAAATTACACCATAAGAAGTTCTTACATGATTGACCAGTTATTACTTTATTGGCGTGGTCAAAAAAGGTTTTAAATGTAATAAATATAGTTTATAATGTAATAGCCTGTGTGGATCACCATGTTAGTTTTATTTATTATCAAGTGTCGGACATCCATAAAACTTTATAGCTTTAGAAGTTATAGACTTTATAACTTTATTGTGCTGTCCGAAGACTATGGCTAAGCATTTGTCATTACCAAATAACTATTTTATATGCGTGCTAAGTCAGCTGCTGTGTCCAGCAACTTTGTAGAGCTTGATAACACTAATAGAACCGTCATTATCTTTGGCCAAACTCTCTGCAAGTGCCTCCCTTATGTGAAGATATTTCCACCAGGGAGTGTGATGCCTAGCACACTCTGCTGGCCGGCCGCCACTGGCTGGGGACATTCAATATAATCAGAATCACATTCTTATTCCATGAACTATTCTGCATTGAGCTATCAACGTTTTATATCTCCAGTCCCACTTCTGATTGGTGTAATACACCAACTCACACTCATGGAGCCTGAGATTGAAGCCTGGTTTACACTTCTGGGGGGGACATGTCAGTGAGCTTGAATGTACATGGTTTGCCTACATACTTCCACGTATGTTTAACTACTAAGTGGCAGTGTCCCATTCAGTAATCTAAAGTGTACTAAAAACATAGAGGAAGCACAGATACGGAAACTCTGATTCATGTCCCACAGTAGTTTAAACAGAGACCAATACTGGCTCACTGCTTTTAATATTTTTTTACATCTAATTAAGTCAAAGTTTGTTTGTCGATCAAGTCAAAACAAGCTGAGCTGTCCAAAGTCCTGTACAATATATTCAAACACAGTATATCCAACAGTACAAGAAACAGGATATAGGCTACATACATATATAGTGTACAAGCGAAGTGCAGAGAAAACCACTATGTGATTTGAAGGCTTTTGAAAATCAGCCTGTCTGCTCCATTTCATTGTGACATCTGTCTTTTTATTTGTTTTGGATACAGCCAAAATATTACCGAATATCTGCTCGCTTCTTATCCAGCGCAGTCAATCAGCCATTGTTTGACGCACTGAGAAGATGCTTCTCGATCGCTGTTAGGATTTGGGAGGACTTCTCATCAACACGTCGGCGGGCTTCGGTGAGCTACGCTTTCCCAGAAACCCCTTCTCTGTAAAGCTACACAGAGATGTTTACGTACTACTTTGCAGAAGTATGACCAAGGCTTCATGGTCTCACGCCACACCGCATGTTTCTCACACATTCACACACTAGCTTTTGGGCAATGTAAACGGCTTTAAATCGCGAAATCCGAAGTGGAAAAAAATTCACTCTGTGCTATTATTTTTTTGTCTTTGCAAAGTGATTAGCCAGTCAGAGAAAAACAGCAATCTAATAGGGAAATTTGAGAAAGCTGTATGGTGTAAGGACTAAAAGTTATGAAACTGGGAAATGGTCTGTAAATAAAAATGTATGAATAGATAATAAATTGTCATGTTTCTCAATCCGGATGGCCAAGTTCTTTACCCTATTCCTGTGCTGCACCAATCCGCCTTTCAATCTCACTCTCCATTTTCCCCTCACTCGTGAACAAGAACCCGAGGTACTTGAACTCCCTTGCTTGAGGGAGGAACTCACTCCCTACCCGAAGAGACCACTCCACTGTTTTCCAGCATAGCACCATGGCCTCAGACTTGGAGGTGCTGACTCTTATCTCAACCGCTTCACACTCAGCTGCAAACCGCTCCAGTGCATGGCCAAGGTCACAGTCTGAAGAAGCCAACACAACCACATCATCTGCAACAACCAAAGAAGCAACTGCTGTTCCACGTCCTGGATGGAATTTGCATGGCACCTCCTGGATCTGAGGTCAGAGTCTTCCTTCCAAAATCCTGGCATAAGCTTTCCCAGAAAGGCTTGGAAGTGTGATACCCCGAATATTGGAGCACAGCCTCTGGTTCCCTTTTTAAAAATGGGAACCACCACCCTGGTCTGCCATTCAAATGGTACTGTCCCAGTCTTCCACGCGACACCAAAAAGGCGTGTGAATTAAGACAGCCCAACAATATTCAGAACCTTCAGCATCTCAGGGCGAATCTCATCCACACCTGGTGCCTTGCCGCCAAGGAGCTTCCCAACTACCTCAGTGACCTCTGCCAGGGGTGTTGCTGAGACTTCCCCCAACTCTGCCTTTGCCACAGAGAATGTGTTACCGGACTCTCCTGGACTTGGGTTTCAGAACCATAGTTATTCGTCAAGGTGAACCCAACTATGTCTCGTTGGTACTGCTCCACCTCACGCACTAGCTCCGGTTCCTTTCCCATCAGAGAGGTGACATTCCATGTCCCTAGGACCTGTGTAAGATGCCAGGGACACTAAAACCCCATGTTAAGGTGGTGATTCTTGGGGACAAACGATGCACTGTTGAGTGTGCCATTCAAAAGAAAATAAATTAATCTATCTACAAACGATGCTAATTGATACATTTATATTCTGTTGAAATGCACTCTTGTTGTCACTCCAGTGCCGCTGGAAGGGAGTAGTACGCAGCTAGAGACGTAATGTGTTTCTTATTTGTGTGTGTTTGTTTGGCTTCAATGAAAAGAAAACGTGGCAGAGGCAGTCCCAATGCGCGGTAGATTTTCAGCCTTCTTCAGGCCTCCACATGATAGACATTTGTGCTACGATTGTTGCGAGGTATGGCACGTACACCAAATTAAAAAGTGTAGCACCGATATACATAATCAAGATGATGGAATTCACTGTTACTAGCTGACTTTGCATACAAAGCATATGAAGCTTTTAGCTCCAGTCATTGTCTGCCTGGTATAGCAACGTTTATAAGCAGCTATTTTCATTTGTGGATGTATGGTTTTTTCCTTTACTTTAATTTGTAATATAGCTTTTGGTGGATGCAAAAAGGTCCAAAAAGTTTGAAAGCTCTGAGTCTACGCCGATGGTTTCTACTCTGTCTCACAGAAAGTACTGCTCCTGAACTGCCTAAAACTCCTGGTTTGTAGTTTTGCATTTTTAACCGTAACGTGATGTACGTCCCCAAGTATCATATATGCATTATACTACACATAGCGGCTAGTTTGGCACACCCTCAAAACTAGCCAGGCAGAGTGTGACAGCCCAAAAAATCAGTAGACTTGGCTTGTCAAGAAGGGGGCATTATAGAGACAGGAGCTAAAATATTTTAGTTTTTCACTGGCAAGGTGCGGGGGGGGTGCATATATTTTTGGGTCCTGGAGAGAGAGAGAGAGAGAGAGAGAGAGAGAGAGAGAGTTAAATTAACAACATCAATAGCAATAGAATATGAATGCAGCATCTGAGGGGTCCTAGCTGTCTACAAAGTCTTGA
>JAVQJS010116096.1:0-15074 GCA_036024795.1 Galaxias rostratus | reverse complement strand
AGAAATTCATTGTCGGACCCTATGCCTTTGGAGTGGGTTTCTCCATGCTTTTTTCAAACCCTTTCACGTCAGCCACATGTCTCAGGGTGAACCTGCTCTCGTCTGTAAAAAGCACAGGGCTAGGTTGGCGAACCTGCCAACTCTGGTGCACTATGGTAAATACCAATCAAGCTCCAAGGTACAGGGCAGTGAGCGCAGGGTCCACTACAGAATGTGGGGCCCTCAGACCACCCACATGAAGTCTGGTCCTGATTGTTTCATCAGAGACATTCACGCCAGTGGCCGGCTGGAGGTCATTTCTGCTCTGACAGAGCTCATTCTTTTCCCCCTCGCTCAAAGGAGCAGATGCTGGTCCTGCTGATGGGTTAAGGATCTTCTACGGCCCTATCCAGCTCGCTTAGAGTTAACTGGGGTCTCCCGGAATCTCCTCCAAAAAGGAGATCGTGCGGGGAACCACAGCAAACCTTCTGGCGATGGCACATATTGCTGTGCCATTCTGGAGGAGTTAAGACTGCCTGTGCAACCTCTGTAGGGTCCAGTTATTGCCGCATGCTACCAGTAGTGACACTGACCCTAGCCAAATGCAAAACAAGTGAAAAAAATCTGAAAAGACGAGGGGTAAAATTCAGTGGCCTCCACCTGGATCACCGTTCCCGTTTTAGGGGTTGTCACATTTGTTGCCCCTATAGTGCACTTGCTGTTACTTTAATTGATACCAAAGCAGCTGAAACAGATTTACAACCCACTCTGCTACTTAACTGACTAGATCTATATCGCAGAGGTTCAATAGACTTGATGCAATGCTCTGATAAAAAGTGTTCCTTTGAATTTTTTAGAGCAGTGCATATATATATATATATATATATATATATATATATGCATGCATATCAATTTTATTACAAAATTCCACTATATATTTTTTCACATCAATATTCATTAAGAAGATCTACTCTTATGTTTTTAAAATATATGTATTTAATAAGAACAGTGGTGCCCCCAAATAATCATAATATAAAATAATATTCCACCTCATTGGAATTACAGCGATAACAACCATAGGTTAAATGTGTCATGACCAGATTAGAAAATGGCTACCAGAAGTGTCCCTTGACTAAAGGACAATGAGTCCTAGTTGGTTCTAATTTGTGATTACTATAGAAATCAAATATTGCACATTGTGAAATGAATAAGACTTGTAAATGGCATATTTTCTGAAAGTTGCCGTTTATCGTTTGTTTAAAGCTGTCCCCATGTATATTTGCCCCCCTAAAATCCACAACAACACAGTAAGCTCATGAGTGGACAATATGAGGAGGTTCAGAATTAAATACATTGCCTTTTCATTTTGACTGCATATGGACGCATATTACCCAGGAAATTTGTGGTCACATACTTTGACACTTCACATACTTTCTCTAAATAAGGCAAATATTCTCTATCAAATATGTAAGACGATTTGATAGAATTGAAACATTGTGACTTTGATAGGCAGAAACCCTGATTTAATTCCAGGCCATCTCTTTGGGCAAAAGAGAATAAATCAACAGTTCAGAACTACATCTGCCCAATAAAGATTTTAGGAACCAAAAAAGTTGAAACTATTGACATTATGTAAAAAAAGATCTGCAGTGTATACAGTCTAATACATCAATCTATTATTCTATCTTATAAGATGGAAACTTAAGCATTGTGTTTATTATCGCAAAAGGGGCTAAAGACTAGACAGCTTGCATTGTAAGAAACCGGTACATAGGAGGTTGTAACGTTCCAATGTTGTGAGACCCCTCAACACGGACCGAAGCACACAGGAATTATTTGGACCACCAACCAACAGACCTGAATGCACTTTCTTGGTTCTGTTTGGATCAATCCTGTGTACCTCAGAAAGACAATGTCTAATTAAGAGCTTGGCCCCGTTTTTAAAAGTTTGACCCTCCATTAGTATACACAAAGAACTAAAAGACACCAGTCCACTTTCAGATTTATGTCGATCAATGTTATTGTTGAATTCATAATTGAAAAGATTTGTAGGCCAGTCAGAAAAGGGGTTAACAACCCCCCCGCGCACGCGCGCGCCCCCCACCCCCACGTAAGTGCTTCTTTTCTTCTGCACACAACTGCAGTTATTGTGCTCCTCGCCCCTCAATACCCCTCCCCCATCTTTCCTCTCCAGAGAATCTCCGCCCTCTGCATCTGCTACAAACTCCTCCCTCCACCCTGAGACAAACAGAATGTGTGCACACACACATGAATGTCCTAACTCAGCCCAGAAGTATTCCCAAAAATACATTTTCCAAACAAAGTTCCGCCAACATTCCCATTTTCACCAAATAACCCTTAAAAGTCAGACACTGACCTTCCCTCCCCTTCCCTCTTGCTCTCTCACTTTACAGGGTGTTCCCGACTTCCTGTTCTTTTTTTTTAGCTGCATGTCCTCGTTAGCCCTCATCTCCTTCTCGTCCAGCAGGCGGGGTGCGTGGAAGTCTCCCTCCTTGCGGATGAGCTTGAGATCCCAAAAACAAAAAGCACTTGAGTCAGCTCGGTAAGGAGTGTCATACCCTCCCAGGACATTGTTATTTTATATCCTGTTATCAACTGTCATAAACATCTTACAGTTTTGTGTATAATATATCAGTTTTTTCAAAATATATCATTGTACCTCAGTAAAATCCTCAAAGTTGCGTGTGTTTTAGCGTTAACTTTCTGATTCCACTAAATACATCGGATGAATTAATTCAAACTAAGATTTTAAAAAAATATTTAAACTCGGTACAATATATGGGTAAACCAAAGAGCCATTGTCATTTGACGAGCTTCTCTCATTCCAAACAAGGCAGCAGGTCTGATAAAAAAACTGAAAAAAATTAAAGTTTATTGTTCACAAAGTTGAGCTTGTTAGTCTACTTTTGATGCTGCAGTTCTACTTTTAAAGAGTGAGGAGAACCTTGAATAAAAAAAGAGAAAAATATGTTTTTGGCAGCAGTATTTAATAACCTTATTATATGTCTTATTATCTTTACTTGTAGGATTTTCTTGTAATACTAGACAAACACTAGTCAGATTATTGGCGAGGAATTTTGAATTAGCATGAAAAATTTGATTTAAGTAAAATTATAATTTCTTAAGTATGAGCCAAAATGTCTCCAAAATGTCCACTTTGTTTACTTACCAGAGGAGGGCAGCTCATCCCCGAAGGCAGGATCATGTGGCCTTGGGGCCCTCGGTCGTCCCTCTGGGGGTGTACATGGCCAAGTGGAGCCATCATTTTCTTGGGTGGGCCGGCCATGGAACTAGCCTGCATCAGGGCCATACTGGATAGCACAGCTTCACAGCCAAGCAGCCCCGCCTGGAATTTACAACCGTCCTTTAGTATAAGACAACATTAAGCACAATATTCCTAAATTATATATGTTCGTTAACCGTATGCAACATTTCAATCACATCATTTTCCAAAAAAATGACAGCATCCTGAGTGACACATAATTTCATGTTGTTTTCAGTTACTTTGGAGTTTTTTCTCAACAGGAAAACAAACCCATTTCATATGGTCGCGGACTGAGCTGCTGGGCAGGTGTGACATTGCAGTGGGAACGGTGTATGTGAGGGCAGGGACAGGGGTGGGGACAAGGTCATCCAGATATCCGTCAATCAGGATGGTCAGTCTTGTGGTAGGCCACACCCACCTCACTCATCTAGCATTAAAACTGAGGGAAGAGGATGTGGGTCAAACAAAGGGGGAAAAGATATATAATTAACAAGATGGCCTACATTTAATCTGTACCATTTATTTTTCTATATATATATATGTATATATTGAGTGGATGCATAGGGTACATGACTCACTTATGCAACGGCAGATAACAATCATTTAACTTAAATTGAGATCAAATAATGAACGTGATATGTCACCAACTAACTGAAACGTAACATATTTTAACATTGTAATTTAGTCAACTCAGGCACATCCTCCAAACAAAACACAGACCTTGCATAGCCAGCAGCACGATGTTAGCGAACGCGGTGCCACGTAATGCCGTTAAGATAGCTAGCTAGCTGACTAACGTAAGGTAACGTTCCATCCACCCCCCTCCCCCCACCGGCTAAAATTAAAGCAAGTACATTTTAAGATAATATATTGGCGAACAAATCGAATAAAAGATTGCCCAACTTCAGATAATTATCGAACGTTATACACGTAACGCCTGTTTGCTAGCTAACTGCATTCATTGCATTGTAATAACGTTAGCAATCGAACCCTAGCTAACCAAATTCTCAGCCTAAATAGCGTCAGTTCACTTGTAAACCCAAAATCAGATTATGTAAGACCCCCACAATTATTTCTGTTGTGATGGCTACGCAACAAGCGTTAACGGTTTGTTTATTATTTATTTATTTTATATATGACAGTAACGTTGAGTATTTGCCAACGCTAGCCTCCCGGTTGGTCAATCTAATAGTCAAAGCAAAGTAGGATCTAGTGGGTAAACTGAAATTAAACTCGGCTGATGCGTTAACGTGGAGTTAGTCTAGCCAAGTTAGTTAACCTCTTGTAGCCAAGTCGTTGATGAGGTAGCTAGCTATCTTAATTAACGACGAAACAAAATACACGGTTCCACGACCACGGCCTATCTAGCTAACGACGTTAGCTTATCCTACCGAACTAGCTAGCCTCCCACGACCAAATATATAAATATATTATTAGTGTGCCTTGTTTACGTCGCCCTTTCGTAATCTATCGTTTGCCAACTAACGTTATCTTAAAATGGGCATGCATGCATGCCGTTCAACTGGCGATCGTGTAATACAAGTAAATGTATAACGTAGGCGATATCTTAAAAAATCGTGATGGGTCCCCCACCCCCATATTTTCCCTGTACTGTCGGGCCTGTTGAGATGTAGCTGATATCGAGCTAACGGTGTAGCTAGTTTGTAATTAAAATGATTAACCAATCTTAGAAATACATCTCTTGTCGAAATCATGTTATTTTACTCAAATGCATCTTAAATAAATTTTGCAAAAAGAATAGTTAGCTAACCATTTAGCTAGCTTGCTACCTTTTCTCTTCCGTCCGACGTTTTCAAAGCCTGCCGTCAAATTACCAACGCACAAGAAACAACATAGCGTTAGCCAGCTAACCTACGGGATGTAGTACTAGCTAAACCAAATGGGGGGGCTCGGAGAGTGGATTTGATGAAAGCCTAAAAAAGGTTGCGCGTAAGCCATGCTGTTTTTTTTAAGTCACTTACATCAATCATCAAATTGAACGTTTACTAACGTTCTTGCACGATTTTTTCTTTTATGGCTTGTGACCACAGTCAAATCCATCAATGACATTAATGTACTAACCCTTGTAAAAAATTCTTAATGTTAGTGAAGGATTTTGTATTGGCATTAATACCTATATTAGGATAAACAACAATATGATGCATCAATGTACCCTTGCATGTTAACATCCGTTATTCTGTTAATATCTGCAGATTAATTTGCATTTCTAAGCATTCTGTCAAATATAGACTTTGGTAACGTTAATTAAGTAAGATTTGTGGTTTATTTACAAACAAAACCAAACAGCTATGGCATAGGGTTGTGAGTAGTGTACTTTTCGGAAGAGAAAAATACATATGGAAATTGTGATTTAGCCGTTCTCTTGATATGATTAGTGTTCAACTAACTCTCAACACTGCAAAATATGATAGCTCACAATAGAGTAGCAGTCTATGTTAGTCCAAACATGGATTTATGTTTTTGAAGCAAAACCGGCTCACTTGTCTTCCTGCTGGAAGGCTGGTAGAACATGCCTTTAATGACAACTCGGATGTGTTCACGAACTAGTCAGACAGGGTAGTGTGGGAGCCCTCGGCAGTAGTCATTAGACCTGATAAAAAAAATAATAGCCACTGACAAAACGAGAATTTAGAAGTTTTAGCAATACTTGCATTTTTCTAATAAGGCCTGGCTTGCCATCACAATTAAACACCTCTCTAAACAGACAAGCCTGAGTAAGTTAGGATACTTGTTAACCATGCATAAACGTTCAGTCGAATTTCTTGCTATGATGCAATAATAACAGCTCACAAATCTGCCGTAGCTGGTAGAGAAAAATGGAAAGGGGGAAGTACCTAACCGGAGGACAGTGCGACATTTGCCTCAGGAGAAGAGGAAGAGGGGAGGGAATGTCTAACCGTGGGGTCAGTGAACGTCTCCCGCGACGACTCCCTTACGGACAGGAGGGGGCAGTAAACGGAGGGAAAAACGTGGAAAAAGGCGCCTCTCCCTTCACTGGCAGAACTCGTTGCGGTCAACCACTCCACTGCTTAAAGAGCTCATTATGTAGACAATCATAGGCTACATTTTTGTGTGATTCCTTAGTGTATGTGAAGCATTTCTAAAGACAATAACATTAACGTTACGTATATATATATTCCGGAATAGTCGTTTGATTTGGCAATTAGACTGACTTCATATTCTATATCACAACAGGCTGCAATCCAGAACAGTCAAAATAGGGTATACCTTTTCACAAGGCACAGATTCCACTTTACATGTTCAACCCCTATGCTAATTTCTCATGAGGTTTTCAAGTGGGCATCCTCCATAACAGATGTACGGTGAATTTTTGCCCAATACAGCTCCAGAAGGCTTAACGGTGTGCAATGACGTTTCAGAGCCACCCCTCTCTATATCTGCTCTCCGCACGTCCATATATTAAAAAAGTAGTTTTTGAGATGAGATATATCCCTATGCCTATTCCTGCCAACTCTGCAGGGAGAAGGTCATCTTTCCCTACTCCGTTCCTGCAAGCGTGGTATATGACACCCTGCAGATATCTCCCTATTCATTTTCAACAGGCACTGCAGGCCAGTTTTGCAGGGATACTTACCACCTGAGAATAAGATAATTCTTCTCTACTCAATTCCTGCAAGCTTGGTACATGAATCTATGCAGAAAAGACTTACCATTTATACCTTTGTCCTGAGATTACACCATATTTGATGTTTTTTCAACATGGTCTTTACTTTTGTGCTTTTATAGGATTCTTCCTTTCCGACCACAGCCACTTATTGCGTTACAGTACCTCTTTATGCTATTTCTGAAATAGCTTTTACGGTCATGCTTAATTCTTTGATGCAGATCCCAAACTCCTTAAATAGTTTAGTGGTTGATATTGCTCAAAATTCATGGTATTCAACTTCGAGGACACACCTTCTCAGCCTTGCTGTTCTGCCTCAGCTGCTAATTCGCTGTTGCGAAGTTGCTTTCTTTCGTATGCCTCATCATTTGCTACTTCCCACAAGATTGTTATCTCTATAAAATAAACAATTTGCTGTGCGTTGGACCAGAGTCATAAGTCCGGTATTAAATTGGTTTTTGGAATCTCTAATGGGAAACTTTTTGCCGAACAAAGCAGCTACCATTTTCAAAATTACAATATATGTACAATATCTGTATATGTGTGTGTGTGCATATATATATATATAAATATATATAGAGAGAGAGAGGGAGAGAGAGAGAGAGAGAGAGAGAGAGAGAGAGAGATTGATAAGAAATGTCAGGACACTGTTCGGTCTTAATTCATCTACTTTTTTCTAATAGGGCTTGTTGCTTTTAAAAAACATTAATAATCTAGTGAATACATTACTAATTTATTATTAGATTACATTGTTTGTATTGACGTAATGTAAAGGATCATTATATATGTTAAAAGAATATAGTGTACACCCCATTTTAGTACCTTAGTTAGTAGCTGTTAGGTAAAAACACATTTTTGACATCTTCCCTTTAATTAAAGTTTGTGTGTTAGATTTGTTGATAAGGATTTATTTTAGTAAACGCATTTTTCCAGGATTAACATTTTTTAAACTTGCCAAGCATTTACAGTTTATGCATACCCTAGTTTGTATCTATTTGACACACCATATAGTAAGGATGCATAGTGCCACACGGCAAAATGGCAATAAAAAAAAAGTATAGGCAATATAACACTGAAACTATTTATTTTACATTGTATTTTGTCTATATAGGGTATATAACATCACCCATCACCTAGTGTTTGCTGTTCAATGTTAGAATATCATGTATAAATATTGCCAACCATTTTATGAATAGTTTTGTAAACACAATATTGTTTGTGCCACAGTATAGCTGTCAAACAGAACATCATCTAATGGGGCTCCAGAGCTTGAGAAAATAAAATCTTACTATTAAATGTAATTATAACGTTACCTCAATGCATTTTGTTCATTGATTTAAATGTTTTATAATATTCAGTTACTGCACACAAGATAATGATTTGTCAAAAGGGGTTGTGAAGTTTATAAATTCCCACAGATTAAAGGGGGAAAAACGGCATTATCATGAAGTGGACCGTTTCTCTCAGTTTACCTTTAAACGTTGCTGTACCTATGAGGTTTGAGGCCATAGTGCAACTGCACTGAGATAATGTGGGTGTTGCCATGGTCACAAGGTTGCCAAGGTTGTTTCCAGGAAACAAGTGTTGTGTCACCTGGCTAATGTAGTGGAAATGACCCCGCTACCTCCCACACAGCAAAATCCCAACAAAGATACAAGATTATGACAGAATTAAATATAAAAGTAACTAACTTAGTCATACAACTTAATATCAACTTATTCAAGTGTAGTTTGTAATGATCCTACAAAATTTGCAGCCATACACATTTTGGATTCCTAACATGAATTTGGGTTTGAATATATATATAGAATATATGTATATGTACACCACCCAAATATTAAAATACATAAAAATGTATGTTGCAGGACAGAATCCACTGTCAAAAGTGTTTACCAATGAGGATTACAGCAAAAACATTGTCATAGCAACCCTGAAGACAGAACAAAAATATACCAGGTTGATTAGAAGAACAGGTACTTTAATTAAAACTCTTTCGTTTATTTGTAATGCCTTCCGAAATTTTGGGAACCATTGGCAAATGTGAATGGTTTAAAATTAAATGTTGACCAAAATACACATAAGAGAGCACATCATATGTACCATATAGACTGTAAAGGCTGATATGGAGGCATCATCAATGTTAAGTAAAGTGTGTAAGGCCTAAGTATTTTAGACTGGCTTTGCACAGTCGTTCAAAACAAATAGGCTAGAATATTTTTTGTTTAACCATATTTTTCAAATGAATCTAGTCAAAATGACGGCACGCAACCTGTGCAACCTGGCCAGGTAATTGTTGAAGGAAAGCCAAGTTATCGCGAGGTTAGAAATTGGAGTTTCTGGAGAAGGCGGGTGTACTGTAGCCACTTGTCCCCAGACTTCGTGAAACTTAGGAAATAGACCGTCCAGTACAAACTGTGTTAGTTGCCCAAATAGGATGAACCATAGCAAATAATGGAAGGTGTTTGATTTCAACAGAAAGCCTAAGTTCTTCGAACATTCTGAGGCTTCCGCTGCACCTGCTGTAGGCAACGCGAAGTTGGAAGTAGGCAACTCAACCGTTACAACAATTTGTTTTTGTAAGTTAATTGAAGCCTATGATCAGCATACGTGCTGAACGTTTAGGTCAGGACCAGATAGCAATTTTGTCGTCGACTTGTAGCCCTCTCAGCACAATAAGGAAACTATGATGATTGGTTATTTACTTAAGGGGCAATATACCAGTTTTGTTGGCTTTCACCAATTTGTGTGTATCTAATGGGTAACGTTTCATCCACCAAATGCATTGTGCCAATGCATTGAATTGAATACACTGTATGCGGCCTATCTCTAAAAAGCACCATAGGTATGTGATTTTACCAGTAGCACTCTTCTTATACCTATGCACAGTTAATACCGATCTCCTTACAAAACGTAGGCTGCCAGCAGCACACATAGAGAATATAAAATTAATCACATATAGCACGTTATAAAATACAAATGCTTTAGACTTACTTAGTTTTGAAAAGCTTTCCCTTGATCAAATGTAGGCCACAGTGTCTCCATAAATAATTTAATGATACACTTTTTTTTTTTAGCATAATGTGACATTAAAATATTGTCACCTTTTGTGTTTAGAGCACCCACTATCCCAACAGTTCTACTTTACCATGGTGACAAAACGTGATTAGTCATTCTTATATCCCGAATTCCTTTAGCTCTTTTAATGAAGAAGGGGAAATTAAATATGCATCACGTCACATTTTCACCTTAATGTTATGTAATGCTAATTGTGAGGTGTTTCTGCGTACCAGAAGAAGGCTGCAGTCTTGTCTAACCAGAAGGCCTAAGCATGGAATGTACTCTATTCAGAATATCAACACTGCCTGCATAGTCTTCTTTGGGCATTACCTGCCCCAGGGACCTGCCACTGTCTGTGGGTCTCCTATCGAACAGTACAGGGAAACCTGAGATTCTTGCTCTGTTAGATTCTCCTCTCGTTAACCTTCTGTTCTTAACCCGTTTCTATCTTCATTTTCGTCCTTCAGCTCTCCTTTGCCCCATCTATAGCAAATACACACAACTTTCTTTCAAACGGGAGAAGTCTCTGTTTTAAAATGAATTTACTTCTATAGAAATGTGAATGTGTATTTGGGAGAAAACAAACAGAATTATACATATGTGTATCAAATTGCATTTTAGATGTAGGAATGTCTGCCCTTTTATCACACCACACGTTCACAACCACATGAATGAACGCCATAGTGAATGTTCAAGCACAGACAGACATTCACAATACATGTACCTTGTTGAAGAAATGTAATACCTGGGTTCATTGGTGCACGGAATCACATGACCTGTCTCATCCACTCGCATGACACATTTCTCATCACTCCTCCCCTTTATCTCGACAGGAGTGCAACACACCCGCAGTGTCAGGTATCTCAAGGTTTCACAATGACGAGAGTGACGTATTGGAAGTGAAGTAGGACCGAAACTATTCAATCAAGATTACAACGTTTTAAAGCATTTAGAAAAAAACTCAGTGATAAACTTGGAAAGCTATTATCTGGAAAGGTGAGTTCATTTTGTGTGATGGGAAGTTTTAGTGTTCTTGCGTCTGACAAAAGTCATATATATATGTTCCCCAGAGAATTATTTTTGAATATATAAATATATATATAATTTACAATATAACTGTTATACATATAGCGAATTATTTGCTATCTTATCATTAACATGATCATGTTTTTATGAGGCCATCTTATTTCTCATTATCTTTTTTCCTGTTTGAAGGAGTTAAATTGAGTTGGTTGCTTTGTGAATGACACCTGGTCATTTGTAAAAAGGTATTTTTCCTGTTTGAAGTCACATGGTTAAATTTGTCGCTCTGCGAATGACACCTGATCATTTGCCTTTTCAGAGGTGCTAGTTCAGCCATAAATGATAGGTCTGTCTTTTAGTTTTTTAACGTTTCTGTTATTAAAAGCTGTGTTAGCAGCACCTGATCAGACACCAAGCGAATTTCCTGGCAAAAGGATGTCGGAAAATTATCCATTCGCATGTAGTTGTTTTTTTCTTTGTTGAAGACTAATCTGTGTTGAAATCCAACTCTCTATTTGTCATTCTAATGCTTAGACAAAAGAGAAATGTATTTGTTTCCTCCAAATTTCCTATTGTCTATCAATCATAGTACCAAAACTATACTTTTGGTTGTAACCTGAACTTCTGTAGATCATGAGACAGTGCTTAAGCAAAACTTAAGCATTTCTAGGCTAATTTGACTTGATTGATTAGCTCTTTACATCATACTTTGTAGACAAAAATTATAATTATAATAATTGTTTTTTCACACATTATTTATTATCTAGTATGTGTATCACTCTCACATACACAGATACAACAGAGTAAACTTAGATTTCCTGGTTTAGAAACAAAATCCATGGATTTTTTTGCATGCTACCTTTCTTTCTGCACCAGTATGTTGGAACAACTTCTCTGTGTTTGTTCCAGTTGAAAGTCCTTCCACGGCCTGTTGCCTTTCCTTTCTTCTTTCATGTTTATAGAGATGACGTAATGGCCGCACCTCAGAGAAAAGGACCAGGTGGCCAGAAATAATCGTCGCTGGTCTTACATTTTCTTCTAGCTGTTATTAATGATCTTGTAATGTGCAGATTGCGTCAATGATTCAGGCAAACCCTGTGTACCTAAGGAGGGCCTTGTAGCCTGACAAAATTCCCCAGTTACCGTGTAGAATTCTCCCACCCTCTAGACAAATTACAGTTTCAGAGGCTTATAAGCTTTCTAGGGTGGCAATTAAAATGCCTAATTGCACAAAATGACCATGTATTTGTGTTGGCGTGTGCTGTGTGTATGTGTGTTCCCTTTGGAATGCATGGAAATCACATGTTTGCCCGCCAGTGCCACAAACAGTAACATTTATCAACCAGGAACTAGACTTGTCTGCCGCCAAAAGATATGCTCTGATTAACACAATGACCGCTTTGCTGGTCGTGTTTTTTTATTTGTAGTGGTAATTGAATGGCACAGAAGCAGCACAAGCTGGATTTTAAGTTTGACCTGTGCTTGATCTGAATGACTAGATCTACTACTAAAAAGAAGATTATCTTAAGACAGGTTAGATGTAGCCTGTTAGACATGTATTAATACATTATATTTATAAAGCGCTTTTCAAAACACTCAAAGACGGTGACACTCAAAGACGCAGATATTGTGACTAGAACATTGGCTACAATGCTTTTGTCATTGACAGGAAGGAAAACAGCTAATACCATGGAAGGTTAATTGTTCTATCCTCAATACCAACAAGGGAGTGACCCCTTGTTAAAAAGAAAAGGCTGTTCCTATGTCCTCTTGTGTTGGACACTGTGGTGCACCTCTGGCACTCGAACACAGTCAACACCGTTAATGTATTGTAATACGGTCTCACAAAACATTGAAGCTACAAAGATGACATTTTGTCCGATGTCTCCATTTGGATGAACACAGTCACAGTGCTCAACCAGTTAGCGGCTAGTTAATGTTACACAGTGCATGTTGGCAATTAGCCAAATGTTGCAGACATCTAAATAATTTCCTCCCAACTTCAAAGTTCTATTGCAGACTTATTTTCTAAAATGTGCAGGATATTGTGTTAAAAAAGTTCTATCTAGGGAGAGTAAGATATGAAATGCTCAAATGTTATATATCCCAATGTTTATGTTACATGGTGAGGATTACATTGTTTGTGTTGCATAGCATGTAACAGCATGTTAAAACCATTCCGAGTTTGTCGTTTTGATTGAGCAAATAGATGTTTTTCCACAGTATGACGCCATTTTCTCACAAGTAAACAACTGTGTTTCCAGCTGTTGCGGTTGAAGAGATGGAGGGTGGTCCATTCAGCAGAAAGTCCTGGGCATCGCAGTCTTTGCGTGTGACTGCCCGAGAAATATCGTTGGTCGGCGGCAAAGGAAGGAGCAATGCCATCGCAGAGCGGTTTTCAAAGTAGGTGACACCCGTAGAGACCACATAATGGTCATACCTGGCTACTAGGCAAATTTGTTCGAAATCTTTCTCATTGTCTGCATTCTGTCCACCGAACCTTTAGAGATGTCCCTTAGTATATTTGTATATTTTGATTATTGTATTTTATTTGTTTATACAGCGTCAACTGACTGAGACTGTTTTTATTTTGGCAACAGTGCTTTTTTGACCCATCAGACTGTCTATGCACTGAGACTATTTTTATTTTTGCAGCGCTGCCCTGTTAAACAAGGCTGAAAATGGAAAATCAATCCAAAGTAACAGTCCAAATGCATTGTGTCTGAATGTACTCGTGGTTGACAGGCAAATCTCTACGGTTGGTCCTCAAGTTCCTCAGAGGAGTTTAGCGCCGGCAGGTCACTGGCTTGTCCTCCATATCAACCAGCACCTCATCTTGATTTGGCTTTCCTTTGTCGCTGGATTGGGTGGGAAACTGGACCCATCCTCATGTTCTCTGAGCATTTTTTTTCCATTTATGTAGTTTGATTCGAGCTTTTCTTCTAGTCACCAGTCATAAAGAAATACATGATTTGTTTTTTCGTGTGTATGGCTTCGTGTCTATGAGCTTCTTTCATTTTTGACATCCTGTTGTCATGTGGAAAACGGATTCCCCATTTAGACATTACTAGGTCATAGCACCATTAGAAGGATTTACAGCAACCAAGCACTTAAAAGCACTTACTGGTGTGAATTATGGCACAGTTTTCACAGCAGAACTACAGCTTTGACTAATGAGTGAAAGCGTCTTCACACATTCTAGTGGCACACAGTGTAACATAAGAAATGATTGAGGAGCTCTGAAAAAAATCATTCTGGAAAGAGTTACGAAACTATTTCTTAGGCCCCTGGGCCACCAAAATAAAGTCAGTAATATAGTCCTAAGTAATTTTAAAATTAAAATTTATTTTAGTTATTAATTTTCATTTAGCACAGAATTTTGTTACCCTTATGTTACATTGTTACTCATCTTTTTAATAAATGTGTTTAAGTGCTATAATTACATAAGACAGGTTTAAAAGAGGGAGGGTAAGAAATGCAGAGACAGCGTTTGAAGCAAGTAAGAAAGCCGTATTTTGACCAGCAGAGGTCAGTATTGTGACGCTCCCTTTATGTCTCCCACTCAGGTACCAGAGAGCTGCTGAGGAGTCCAGTTCAGAGAGGAGGAAAGCAGTAAGTCAAATGCATTCATATAATAAGAAGCACTTCAACACGACAACAACTTGATATAGGTCATGTGTTCAACAGAGGAAGTTGGCAAAATGGCGGTTCAAAATGTAGTTTGTCAGATGTCGAGTTTGCAAACACAGTGATAACCCACCCGCTACCCCCTACCATGATGCATATTTTTTCAAAACGCACAAACACCACCAACACAAGCGTATGAGATATTCAGACATGAGTTTTGCCTGACCGCTTATTGTGATGTGCTGGTAAACCGATAAGCCTACTGAAGCTGTCTAATCCTCTGGTAATTCTCTCTTCAGTCCCAAATGGTCAGTTAGTTGTCTTTGTGATGTATACGTAGCACAAGGAATTACACTAAGTTATCAAACACATTTTTGATCAGCAAATGCCATGCCGGAATTCAAGGTAATTTACGTATATATATATATATATATATATAGAGAGAGAGAGAGAGAG
>JAVQJS010116095.1:0-22235 GCA_036024795.1 Galaxias rostratus | reverse complement strand
TTGGGCAGCACGGTGGCCCAGTGGTTAGCACTGCGGTCTTGCAGCAAGAAAGTCCTGGGTCGATTCACTACCTGACCCAAGGGCCTGTCTGTGTGGAGTTTGCATGTTCTCCCCGTGTTGCGTGGGTTTCCTCCGGGTTCTCCGGTTCCTCCCACTGTCCAAAAATATACAGGCTGATTGGTGACTCTAAATTGTCCGTAGGTGTGAATATGCGAGTTGCTGTTTGTCCCTTTGTGTTGGTCCTGTGATGGACCGGCGACTTGTTTTGCTTTATTTTTGTTTACTCTTACTTTGTACAGCTTCTTTGAGTGTTTTGAAAAGCGCTTTATAAATATAATGTATTATTATTATTATTATTAAAGCAAAAGTTTCAGAAGAGTGGGTTTCAATCAGCTGAATAACACAGGCATGCAATTACAAATATCTACTGCTACAATCTACTTTCTACTGGCATGTAAATTTACAGTTTGAAATTTTTATTAATTTTACATTAAAATCAAGTTAAGCTTTTCCACTATTTTTTGACAGCTCCCCAACATACAAATTTGACATGCACTTTTTCAATCACCTCTGAACCACCTGTTCTTCAGGGCCTGCCTGTTTCAACAACCTAAAGGTTTTGTTTTTATAGTATTTATTATTTATGAGAATTGAAGTACAATCTAGATATATTCATAATGCTGGCCAGTAGGTCAAAGATAATCTTCTCCTCAGGTTCTTCAGACGTTTGACTAAAGCCTTAGACAAACAGAGTGTTTCCACTAATCATTGCACACCGTACAAAGCCGGTGAAATGAGCTGGAGTACATCTGTGGGGTAAAGCTGTTTTCGCCACTGAGGAGAAAATCTAGAAATGAGACTAACTTAAAGCAGTTTTACTCCTTATTAAAATCTCAACGGTACAGAAGTTGGCTGAAACAGGTTGGAGCAACCTAAGAGATCCAATTTGCCATCACACGTTACAAGTTTATCAACACTAGAGGGCAGTGCACTCACCTTCCGTAGCAAAGTAAAACATGGCTGCGACCAGTGTGTTTAGAGCGGGTCTCTTTAACGACAAAGTGGCTATAGTGACCGGGGGTGGAACAGGTATCGGTAAAGCAATCTCGACTGAGCTTATTGAACTAGGTAAGTAGAGAATGCGTTACAAGCCTATTTTCTTCGTTACATTATTTAGAATTTAGCTGCCATCAAGTTGACAAATTTTTCTGAAAGTGAACTTTGCCCTAGAAAAATTTAAAAAATCGAAGTTTATGCTTTTAAATAAAAATAAAATACAAGCGCGATATAGATGTGCTGTCTTGAATTACTTCTGTAAAGGGGAGTGTGACATGTGTAGCTTCAAAGCTATCTTACACACACTCAATGTATCTGTACAGGGTGCAATGTTGTCTTGTCTAGTAGAAAGCTGGAAAGACTGCAGGCTGCAGCTGAGGAGTTGAAACTAAAAATCCCTCCTTCCAGCCCTGCCTCAGTGACCGCAATTCCATGCAACATCCGCAACGAGGCAGAGGTCCATATTACAATCAACAATTTGCCTTTTTAAGAAACAATAAAACTTCAGTTTCATGAGTACCTTTTTTCATTTATGGAAATTATTGATTTTCAGGTGAAGACAATGGTTTCATCAGTGATCAAGCAGTATGGGCAAATAGACTTCCTTGTGAATAACGGTGGGGGTCAATTCAGCAGCCCAGTAGAACTAACATCTCCCAAAGGCTGGAAAGCTGTCATAGACACCAACCTCACAGGGACCTTCCATTGCTGCAAAGAAGGTATGTGCTCTTATATGTTTATTTTTCTGCACAGTGGTGTAGACTAGTATGCTTAACATTTGTTCCTACAGTGTACACTGCCTGGATGAAAGATCATGGAGGAGTTATAGTCAATATCATTGCTGATATGTGGAAGGGTTTCCCAGGCATGGCGTAAGACACACAAAAACGCACCTCCAAAACACAATTTGGTCAACAAAAGCTTGGTCTCACACTTTCTTTTCTTAGTCACACAGGAGCAGCTCGGGCAGCTGTAGATAACCTCACTAAGAGTTTGGCGATTGAGTGGGCTGCTTCAGGAATCAGAGTCAACTCCGTTGCACCAGTATGTGATAATGCCTGTTTGCAGTGAATCAGTGCGGATTGTGTGGCGGAAATGTACAGCGGGATTTCAGAGTTTGTTGTTTTTCATCACACTTAAGGGAACCATCATTTCAAAAACTGCAATGGAGAACTACAAGGACTTTGGCCCATCCTTATTCAAAATGTCTATTCCCTTCAGCCCGGCAAAAAGACTTGGAGTACCAGAGGAGGTGTGGGCAAAATTTTCTTATTCGGATGTATTAAATGTCAACTGTTTTACCACAGCTATTAACACAAACAACAATCTTTTGATAAGATATAAAGTACACCTTCTGTTTCTGGTGACCATTAGATCTCCCCGGCGGTCTGTTTCTTACTGTCTCCTGCTGCCTCCTACATATCTGGTGCAACCCTCAGGGTAGACGCCGGACAAAGCCTTTATCACTCTATGTGGGAGATACCAGGTACACCACACTTCATTAAATAATACACATAATACATAATACAAATAGTACACACCACAGCATTAAACACACCTTGTACCTTCTCATTTATGTTTACCTAGTTCATTTACAAGTTAATATGTTTTGTTGTGCTATGTTTGTAGACCACAGTGCCTGGCCTGCAGCCCCAGAGGGAGAGAACCTAGAAACCTTGAGAGAACTACTCCAACCCAAGAGTAAACTATAACAAGTCACTCCAATGGAGAGCCTTAAGATAATAGCCGGAGAGCAACATATAAATAATTTCAAGACATTGCCAGATCAAGGGGGGTTTGCTATGGTGAAGCAACCATGGGAAAGGAGGTTGTAAGATTTGACTGCGTTGATAATTATAGAAGGATTTAGATTATCTAAAAATGCAGTCTAGTGTTTTAAAAATAGTGAGATCTTCGGAATGATACCTCAAATTCCTGAACACTACGCATTGGCCTTATTAGAGCAGAATATTGATGTGTTATAGGGTCTGAAACCTGTAATGTACACGTGCAAAATAGACATAGTAATGGTAAAGTGACCTTTGTTCTAGGTTTATAATGTGATATCAGGGAGGAAAAACCTCACCTACCTTTAATCTGCTTAAGAAATAAATCCGTCTATGAAATATTTTTGTCTGATCTCTATTTTTGTAATATTTGTTAACTTGCTTTGATGCATTTTATTTTAACCTATAGTAGCCGTGGTAAATTATTCACTAACTGTACGTCAATGTCTTACTATAGTGCTATTATGTAGTATGAACTAATTTCCCGACAAATGTTGTGTGTAAGGACGCAAAGTATGCCATTCCGATCACAGCACAAAAGTGTTCTTTTTACGTTTCCATATTAAGTGTGGGCCAAAAACCATACCGTAGTTTACAGTTCGACAGAAACGAATGTCGTAAAGCTTTGCGGAACCAGAGGTCATAACAATTATACAGGACAGGTAACTGCAATACAATATATTTCCACGCATACAATAATTTTCTTTTATTTCAGAATGATCTATCTCTTAGTATATGGAAGCAATACTTTATTATTTTTATTTAAATGCTTGCTGAAGTCATCTCATGTTTTAGTCAGTGTTAGCACTGCAACAAAATAGCCTATGTGCTAATATTTACGCCGTTCAGATATCTTCAAGTTAGCTTGTTCTATAGACCGTCTTAATGATTTACTGTTGTTTTACTGGCCTTAGTTTCATATATTTAACATGAAGGTAACCTCAGTAGTCACGTCAGAGTCTGTGGACTAATGTGTTCAGGCAAACGTGCGAAGTTCATATGTATTTGGTTTGAAAAGAAAAATTTGCACAAAGTGCAAGATCAGTCAGGTGCTAACTTTACTAGCGCCATCATATAAGTACATACAAGGAATACATCGACAAGTATCACTACTAACTATGCCCTTGGTTACTCCTAGATAGAAGAGCGCTCCTCAATGACCCATACTTTTTAATTAAAAATTGTGAACAGTAACTTGTCAGCACAGTTCCGTTTAAGCACACTGGAAATTATTTAAAAATCTGTTCATGTATTCAAATTGAAATGTTACTGCTTGTTATGAAAATATTCATAATCGAAGTTATCTCTGTACCATGTTATGGGAAGACTGATTTTCTCAAATCGAGGCAACTAATACATTTACAGACGCTCTCTCCTACAAAAATCCAAGCATTACTACAGAGATAGAACACTGTTCTATCTGTGTGGGTATGACATGAACACTTTGTGAGATAATGTATTAACTTTTCAAGGATACATTTAGAGTTTGCCAAAGTCCTTGTGATTTTAGAGTTGTGGACTGGAACAATCTGTCTAATAGGATGAAGACTAAATAGACATTGTATGTTGATTATTGTAGGGACCTTTTTAAGAAGTTATTGTATACAAATATCATAAAAACATGATCAAATCTTAGAATAAGGAACAGCATATGTATTCATGCATCTCTGTCTTGGTCCATGTCTAATGTAGGATGGGAGGTGACCACGGCCACAGCAAGCTGTCCATGCCGGACGTGAAGCAGTGGAAGGTGGAGGGAACACCAATGGAGTTCACCCAGCAGAGGTTAGCTGCCAGAGGGCTCAAGGATCCATGGGCAAGGTATGTGGCCAATGTAGACTTTTTTCTATTTGCCAGGGTGCTTTAACAATGTCGCTGTAAGTCACTTATATTACGGACCCTTCTTCTTCTCCTTTCCGTTTTGCAGAAACGAGGCGTGGCGGTACATGGGTAAATTTTCCCATGCTGTGACTCTATCGGAGGTTTTGCTGAGGGGATTCAAATGGGGCTTTGCTGCATTCGCTGTGGCTCTAGCTGTTGAGTATGTAGCATTTCCCCCCAAGAAGAGTGACCACTGATAACAGATTTATATCCTGACCAGACATAGATTAGGATGACTGTATGTATTTTCTGTATAATAAATGTGTTTCCTTGACTATTTATATGTATCCATGGTTTTGGATGTTGTTGATGTAATGAACAGTTTTTAAACTCCACAAAACAAATCGATTAAAATTCAATAATCTGATTTCAGTGTAAAAAAGCTTTATGGAAAAGCAACAAAAAGCAAAAGTATCTTTTAACATAATCAAATTAGGTTTCTTAATAGTTCCTTCCTTTTTTAAATAAACATGGGATATAATCCTAGACTGACTTACAGTTGAAAACCCTGTCAACGTTTAACAGAAGCTTCAACTCGTTAGTCAAAGCTAAAGATGTTCATGCAATGAACAAAGCGAAGAGCATATATACTTCATGTAATAAGGGGAAAATGCAGAAATCATGGATCGGAATAACCGATCAATTAACACATTAGCTACTTCTATCAATTCTGTAGTTTGTAACTTATAAGACTTATTTCAAAATATTTTTTTTGCTGGTATGATAAGTTGTTACAGTATCAATCATTAACACTGACCCTGTCCACACTATTCTAGTTTTCTTTTTATTATGGTCTTCCTCAGATACATTTTCACGCATTTCACTGTCACAAGGAATACAGTGACCAGTAGGACTATTACATCCCGACTGTGGTGATGAAACCAGTTTAGATCAAGAGGAGCAGATCTAAGATATCCTGCTCCTTTGTGACGTATCACAAACTCCTTCCAAAACACAGAGAGTGTGTTAAACATTCTTTGCCTGAAGTTCATTTGATCACGGTACAGTGTTAGAACACATGGCACATAGGATGGAAGGGAGGGGCAGCCGGTAGTACTGTATTCAAGGCCGAAAGGCATTCCTTTTATTAGATTTACGAATGGAACTCCTAAAAAAAAGGTCTGTCGGTTTGTGGGAGCTCTCTCCCACCAAAAGACGCTCTTACACTCACCAGCCTTTACATCAAACCAATGACTTCCATCTATTGGTATGACCCAAACATGACCTTGGAAAACAGTGTCACTACTGACAACGTGAGGATCAACAGCACAAGTAGGTCATGTCTTTGTGGTCTTTTTCTCCACTAGGTCTTTGTCCTTTGTAGAAGGTTCAATTTCCTTCACCGCGGTAACCCCATTCTATTGCAACACCATGCCCAGGAGACACAAACAGTTGGGCTTTCACCATGTCTCCCTCTCTTTTTCCACTTGCTTCCCCCCTCTCTCTTCCTCTCGCTATCTCTCTACCTGTCTTTTGCTCTCTCGTCAGTTGGTAGTTTGACTCCACTTTCCAGCTTTTAGTTTTTAGTCTATTCTATCTATACTTAGTATATTCCTCTCCACAGCACCCTCTATTTTAACATCACTCTTGTTTCAACATTTCCGGACTGTCATAATTCCTTTGTGGATAAGCAGTGCTTGGTTGTGCGTGTACTTACAGCGCTCCCATATCAAATACTGCAGGGAAGTTGCTCGAATGCTGTTTACCTTTAATTGGAGCAGGCATAGTCATTTAATCAAAGTCTAAGTTATTATTTAACTTTGTACATTGCATTGTATTTGTATTGTGCTGGGATTAGAATATGTTCACAGAATATGTGATACCTGAGGTTAACCTCTATTACCAAGTATGTTATGTCATCCGACACTTCCAGTCACAGACTCTATCAGCTAGATCACATGCTCTAGCATGCCACTATCAAAGGTACTCAATTGATCCTTTTGGAACTATTCATTAGTATGTGGATAGTCATCATGCATGCAAATAAAGCAAATTGTATTTATCAATGGAGATTTTATAACAACTTATCAACAGCCACACTGCTGGTATCATTGTTAGACTGGTGCTTTGACATTTTCACAGGTCATTCCTTTTTGCTCTTGACACGTTTAATCTTTCTCAGACACAGCTTCATGCATTTCATTATCCCTATGATACCAGATAGAAGCACAAAGACCAGTAGGACTATTACGTCCAAGCTGTGGTACTGGAACCAGTTGAGGTTGTGAGCGGCAACTTTAAGATGATCCGCTCCTTTGTGCCTCATCACAAACTCCGTCCAAAACACAGAAAGGTCCAGTGGGTCCATAGGACGGTCCTTATGCAAGGCAGAGAGCTTTATTGCGTTGTCTTTATACCTTTGAAAAAAGGATGATAAAAAAGGTTTGAGACTATTAGGACACAACCATGGTAACTACGGGGATGCATCCATTTTGAAATACATAGAGTTGGATTGGAGAGGGATAAGATCCAATGTCGCCTATTGAAAAGAATTGCCTCACTATAGTGTTATTATTACTGCAGACTGCAAAGCAAGACTATAAAATGGGAACTAAGACCTACATCTACTGGATGAGTCACAAAAACCTTGTTAATGCTGTCCACTTAAATCACATTAAAACACATGTGTCACTTTCTAAATTAACTTGCATCCCAATCAACCCTGCCGTACTATTTGGCCTAGGCCAATGTATCCTGCCTCTTTCCCCCAGTGTGCACAAGTTCACTAGACCCCTCACCTAGTGTTGCTGATCACATCGTTCAGTCCCTGAAGCAGACTTTCAACTGTAATTTTGTGGATATCTAGGACCACACCCACTCCTCTGCTGGCCAATCGCTGAGCATTGTCAGGCTGGTCACCATTCAGAGGCAGCATCAACATGGGAACGGCGTGACACACCCCCTCATAGAGACCATGTGTCCCGCCATGGGTGATGAAGGCCCGCACTCCATTGTGTGCTAACACATAAACACATTGGTTCAAAGCAGGAACTTAATTATGAAAAATACAGAAGATAGCAAACTGTTTGAGGGCACTCACCTAGCAGGTCGTTTTGAGGAAGCCATTTCATCATCTTCACATTCTCCGGGATGTGGTCTGGGGCTGTCCCAGTGTACCGCCACAAAACCTCAATTCAGAAGAAATAAAATACACAATCTCTGAATATTTTTGATTTTGTTCAATTGCAAACCTTGCTCAGTTACATTTGTCCAGGGTTTCTTACCTTCTCAGGAATCTGTCTAAAGGCATCTAAGAAAATGGCAGTCAGTTCATCTGGCAGCGATGAGACCATAGATCCCAGAGTAAACACAAGAAAACCATGCCCATCCAACCAGGACTCTAGGTCCTGTGAACTCACAGAAACATTTTATGGAAAAAACGTGTCAGTTCATATGAGACAGAAATTTAATGAATGACCAGAGAAAATAACTGTAACCGGAAACTACTCGTTCTCTCCCACGCACACACACACACCCACTCACACACACATTGGGATTTACCTCAGGTAATGGGTTCCTTATATTGCAGTTGATCCCTCCCACCAAAACCATGTTGGGCATGAGGGGACGTGGGAACTCCAGTGTGAAGTCATACCTTTATGAAGACCATAACAGGGGGCATCGTATGTGCAAGTATGTCACATATATTGTACGTATGGATTCGAAAATGTGTTTGCTCGTTGCACACGTTTAAAGTGACAGGATTGCTTCATACCTCAGCAACCAGATTGCAGAGTCTGCCAGCACTTCAGCCACGCCCACATCTTCTCCCAGGAACCGACTGGCAATGTGGTCGAAGCGCCAGTAGAGTAATCTGCATAGTAACGGCTCAAGCAGGCTCACCTATGGGTGCCGCCCAATATCAACTAGTTAATATTTTGTGTACCTTGAGTAATATCAACAACACATTAAACCCTATGCTTTTAGATTTGCGTTTTAACATTAGTCTTTTGAAAAAGATAAACTTTGCTTGGGGTGTTGATTTGTTGTGTGTCTATGTTAATAAAGAGGCGCTGTTAGCAATTTTGCATTTAAAAGAAAAGAAGCTTAACAAAGCGATTCATTGCACCTCCCTATTTGACCTTTATCCCACCATACCACTGTGTTGATGACCCTCTCCTTGTAGGTCATGTCATCTGTGTATCGCGTAAAGAACCGGGGTACGTAAGAAGGAGGGGACGGACAGGCAGCAGCTTTGAGGTCCATGCCACACGGGATCCCTCTCAACACATTTATAGATGGAATTCCTAAGACACAAGTGTTTGGAGTGACCGATAAGTGGATGCAGACGTGTTAAAGTGCTCCCAACAAATATTGACACTCACCTAACTTGCGGGCTACTAAAGAGCCTGTTGGTATCATGGGATCTGTCAAGACAGCATCATAATTCTGCAAAGATTAAAGATTGCTCTAATGAGATTGTGCCTACTGGAGGACATTTCATCCAAGACTTTTATCTATTTTAGCATATAAATATAACCACACAAGCACTATTTGAACACTCACCTGCTCTGATAAGTGTGAGATGAGGCTCGTATTAAACAGCAAAATCTCGGCTGTTGTGAGAATAAAGGTGCTTATTCGTTCCACTTCTTCAATTTTTGCACTGATTTTCCTAAAAAATGATTTACTAGAATGAGACTGACGCAAGTTCTCCTTTGATCTGTCCATCAGTGTATCAATTTCTTCCTGTCCATAGGGTACTGGATATGTCACAGTGTTGTAGTTCTGGCCAGGTCCCATCCGCATACTGAACTCTGGTATCACCACGGTGACCTGGTGTCCACGGTGACCCATTTCCTGAGCAACTGCCTTTACTGCAAACCAATGACTTCCATCCATTGGTATCACAAGCAGACGACCAGGGAAACCAGTAGGACCAATGTCACCTCTAGGACTGTTTACATCAGAATCCATACTGCCAGTACGTCCTGTCTTTGTGGTCTCTTTCTCCACTGGGTCTGTGTCCTTTTTAGAAGGTGCACTGTCCTTCACCGCTGTAACTCCATTCCGCTGCAACACCATGCCCGGAAGAAGACACACAAACAGCAGGGCTTTCACCATGTCTCCCTTTCCCTTTTTACACATGAACAAACACCCTCCCGTCTCTCTCTCTTATCTTAAAAAAACAACTCTCTCGAACTCTATCCCGCTTGACATGTCGTTTTTCTACAATCAACCTCTATCAACTTCTGAAGAGAACAGGCTGATTCTCAATGCACTCCCCAGTTTAATGGGCTAATTGTTTATTTGATTCCTCTCCTGTGAATACGAATTTGGTTTAAACACAATGTTCAAAAATCCTTTATGAATTAGCACGAAGTGTGGGTTCAAAGTCCACCTTTAGCAAAGGAGAGTTGGTATATTCAACAGTAAATGTACCAGGAATTGTGTAACTGTACATTGTACAGGTAGTCAATTTTTTTTTACATTTTACTCCCTTCTTGGGAACATTTGTAAAACTCAGATTTTTTTTAAACAATTAGGAGTAGTATGGATATGACATAATAATGCACTCGTGCCTTCTCTTAAATCCACGTCAATCTTTAGAAATTCGTTCAAGACCTTTGGCTTGTACTAAAAAAATTATAAAAAAGGAATGTTGTTTTCCAAAGCCCAAGACAGCTATTCAAATATTTGTACAAATCTAGTCCGTTAAAGTAATTAGTTTAAGTTACTAGAGGCAGTTTATGTTTAGAAAAAGCGACCCCTATTGTTTGCTTAGTGGAATGATTTTTCTTAGACCATCAGCAAAGTAGACATGATGAATTCTCTGGTCCCTGATCAATGACTATACTCCAAGTATGGATGCACTAGCTTGTGCAGTTAAGCATTTCTTCTCAATTTTGCAAGAGATCCTTCTTAATGACTGACCAAAATAGGGTAATTATTAAGAATTTAGGAGTACTGATCTGACCCACAAATTTTTCATTCTCCCATAGATATTACAATGTGCTATCAAAAGGGATGTATTGACAATCCGTAATCATAAAAAGGATTCCTACAGTGGCTTTAGTGAAGAAATGTAAAACAAATTAATTAAATTCCCTCAACAGTAATGCAACCTGCATCCTGTGTTGTACTAGAATAAATTATCAATCCATTTAATCAACTGTCAAAGATATAGGGACCTCCAACATTTATGTCCAACTGCTTCTAGAGTCACGAGGACTCTCAGATATTCTATATTAAGCTGTAGACTGGTACTCACTTGACAAAAAAAGAGGATATTGATGCCGTTTTTAAAATTGACTCATGTCGAAACTAACTTCACACTATATTCTTTCAAAGTCCATAGAGCAAAAGGCAGAGACACAGATGTATTGGTTCTTCATTATCTAGTACGTCCAGAGGTTAACTTATATTTGCTATACATACTTGCCACAAAGGTCTCACATCATAGTAATGTGTGTTTTCACCTGATGCACGGTGGTTCAGTGGTTGGCGCTGTTGCCTCACAGCAAGAAAGTCCTGGGTTCAATCCTCACCTAACCCAAACCCCGTGTTGTTGTGGGTTTCCTCCCTCCGTCCTAAAACATGCATGTTAATTGGTGACTCCTAATTGTCCATAGGTGTGAGTGTGAGTCTGAGTTTTTGCCTGTCCCTATGTATTGGCCCTGTGATAGTCCGGTGACCTGTCCCTATGTTGGCTGGGATAGGTTCCCAAGTAGCTATGCTACTTATTGTTCCATCCATTCGCTATGCTACCTATACTTTCCAGTTATTTACAAGGCTGACACATAGGGCCACACACATTCAAACCTATGGATAATTTTCATGGAGAGAATATTCAAACTCCACTGGAAGTGAGTTGTTGCCCCAAGCAAGGGAGTTCAAATATCTCTGGTTCTTGATCAAGAGTGAGGGGAATTTGGAGCGTGAGACTGATAGGTGGATTGGTGCAGCATCAACAGTAAAGAGGATGTTGTGCTGGACCGTCTTGGTGAAGTTGAAGCTTAGACAAAAGGCGAAATTCGGTCTACGTCCCTACTCTCACCTATGGTCTTGACCTTAGAGTTGTGATCGAAAGAATAAACATATATCAGAGTATGTTTTTAATAACTTTATGGTGCGCACAAGGATCTTGTACGTACGCACGAGAAATTAAGTCGTCCTCACGGGACACTAACTCGTGTTTAGGAAAGTTTTGAGTGCTAACGAGAAAGTTACTAGGTCGCACGATAAGGTAAAGCTCAACTGGTGCGCATGTTTATTTGAGTATGTTGGCTATATCCATGATATTTTTTTATTTACATTCACTTATATGATGTTATGTTTTCCCACGGCCCATACGCATATCTTGACCGACATCCAAACGTTAAGTTTAATTGATTAAGGGTTAAATAAACCCTGGACAGATCGCCAATCCTTCGCAGGGCTAACACATAGACATACAACCACTAACACACACACACGTTCTAACCTATGGACAATTTAGAGTCCCCAATTAACCTGCATGTTTTTGGACTGTGGGAGGAAACCGGAGTACCCGGAGGAAACCCACGCTAACACGGTGAGAACATGCAAACTCCACACAGAAAGGCCCTCAGGTGGGAATCGGACCCAGGACCTTCTTACTGTGAGGCCACAGCACTAACCACTGCGCCACCGTGCTGCCCATATATATATGATTTTATTTATATAAAAGTTGCCATCGTTTTTACTATTGCAGTTCGATTTCTAAATTCAAAAACCGTTGTAATAAGCACCACTAATGACATATATTGAACAAATCGAAGCGTTTTGTGTTTTGTGAATTATTTGCGAGCAAGAGCAACTAATTTTCCACGTTGTCATCTTTGCAAGCCCTAAAAATATGTGTGCACAATTTTTTCAGACATTTTAGAACAGTTCCGCAAGGGGGAACAGTAATCCGAGGCGGAGCTGAATTGGACGCGGCACTGGCACCAGGCATGCATTGCTTCATATGCTTCAAAGACACCAATGTAGTTGTTCAGTGACAAAAACAATGACGAAATCATTGCAGACAGGTCCTCGGCAGTATAAATAAATGGGTCCACTGGTATTTTGATATAGGCAAAAATAACACGAGATTATTGATGCGTTGTATGTTAGGTTTTTATAGGCTTTCTCAAAACGTAATTTCCCAAATGTATTTAGCATTAGTGAATATTTTAGGCCAACACGATAAAACTGTTGATTAGGTCTCAGCTGCAAAAATTTATTTTATGAAGATTCCAGAGCAGGCCTACACGAATGTCTCTATGATGAATAGTAGAATGCATTGGAATGCATTTAGCTAGAATGTATTTTTGCAAAATGCGGAATGCAATGATTCGATATTTTCTTAGGGTATTACTAAGCTACATGATTTTTTTTCCGTATGAGTATGAGTCATGGGTCTTGCCCGGTGGCCGAGCAAGCAAGCCTTGCGGCTCATAACGCTGATCATCTTTTTATTACCGACCCCTGCTGTGACTTCTACCTGCCCACAGACTTGTGAATGTGAAGACGACCTATCGGTGATCAGCTGCATCGGGAAAAACTTTACCAAGTTTCCCCTAGACCTCCCGCTAAATGCCCGACAGATCGTGGTCGCTGACAACTTAATATTGGATCTGCCACATTTGCAGTTAAACTTCTTATCCGATTTGGTTTATTTGGACTGTCGCAACAATTCCATAACGGATATTTCCGCGTCCACGTTTAAGAATCTACGGAAGCTTACTTTCCTGGATTTGTCATTCAACAATTTAAAGGATATCGATAATAGGGCGTTAAGCCCGTTGTCGAACCTTGTAATGCTACTGCTGACCGACAATCCAGCACTATCTTTAATTGAACCCGAGGCCTTTGCAAACAATAATGCCCTTCAGTCGCTGGATTTGAGCCGAAACAACCTAACGGTGTTCAACATAAGTTTTATGATCAAGCTTCCAAACCTGCGCACCATGGGGCTCAGCGGAAACCCCTGGAAATGCAACTGCGACAACGAGGACCTGTGTCTGTGGGTCCACCTCCAGAAATTCAAGTTTCCAGGTGACCAATGACCAACAATCTCACATGTAATAGCTAAACAAAAGGGTTGTTCCTGCACGTACTTAATCGTGAATACATTTGGTTAATCAGATGGTTTCACAAGATGTCTTATGAGACAAAATTTACAGACAGTGATATCTGGGTCATATAACTGAGGATTAAATGTCAAATCCCCAATTATAACCAAATGGCAAGACACTGTGCATTTAAGGGGGCCCTATTATGCAAATTTTCAGGTTTATACTTTTATATAGGAATTTTACAAGAACAGTTTTAACACCTTTTCTTGTTCAATAAACAATACATGTGTTCCAAATTGACTGGATCCGCAGCACCTCTATTCATCCTTTGTCTGAAACGCCGTCTTAGCTCCTGTCTCTTTAAGTTAGTACTGTTAGTACTTCTTCTCCATCTTAATCTTTGATCCTAGACTATTGATCCCCACTTGCCAAAAGAGCCAGAGAAACCAAAGAGGGACTTCATGTTACTGAAACGCTAGTCTCACCATGCCACACCTATGTCCGATGCACCAGGTGTGTAGGCATTGTCACCTACCTCAACCTTTATCACACCATAAATTCCAATTAACAACAATAGAGACACACACTAGACATGTTTGTTTTGTTCTCAGTTACAACAAAGCATAAAATAAATAGTACATTCTAGGATCAACTGGTAGACCCGGGACTAGTACTCACAAAACTTATGAGTTTGAATACATTTTAAATAGTTTATTTTTTTTAATGCATACATTAGCAATTTTAGATTATACCCATTATTATTTTAAGACCTAATCTTAAACCCAAGAGACACTTGTGTGAAAAATGTAAGTCAACCTTTAAATTAAGCAGATATATGAACAAGCATACCCTCCAAGTATGTATTTTGTAACAATAACTAGGGTTTAAGGTGTACTCATTTTGATAGCAGATGTACCGATTCCTAATGAGAACGGGTATGTTAATAGATTATTGGATTCATTGGTTAAAATTGTTGTAGGGTTGGTACAGCCTTGTTCTTACATGTATAGTAGTTTGCTGGATGTTTTCTTTAGGATAGTGATCCTCCTTCAGAACATAAGAACATAACAGAAAATGTATACTTTCCCTCTACTGATTTTTCAAGATTATTTATGTATTGTAAACAAAGAAAAGAAAACTGTTTCGGAAAACCCAACTGAAATGAACAATGAACTTCCTTACAATAAGATGTGGTGTGGAAGCTCGCTCCCCATCATATTCCTTTAGAGGGGAAATACATTTTGTCTTGGTTTCAGTCTACACACCTATGCCAATATTAAATAATACAAATAATTATCAATAATGTGGACTGAAATTACTAAATGTAATAAATGTAATTCTAACTATGACAGCGAACTAGCTAGGACTTGCATAGACCAGTAGACCTATGTTTGCAAAAGCCCTAGCGACACTTTTGGGTAGCTGTACAAATTTGTACAAAGTGAGTGAAGATGCTTTTTATCAGTTTGTTTGGGAATTATCCAAAATATTGTCTGACTGGCAAACCGTTGGATTTTTAGATCCCCTCTGAAAATAAGCAAAAAGGCACTTGACCTTGAGTTTGTAACATGTGTGCTATACATCTTTAAGTGTTTGTGTCCAACATTAAAGCTTATAAACTATTGGGGTTTTCCCCTTTCCCTTAGTAAGTTATCTAGCTTTTTTTTTTGCATGTAAAAGGTTGTAAAAATGACATAGCCTATAGTCCACGCCAACGTGACGGATTCTCACTCACAGAAAACAGTGCTCCCGATCTGCTTTAAATGCCTCATTTGTAGTTCAATTTTTTCTTCCGTAATTTATCTACCTTACTAAGTCACACATTTGAATAATGTTTGGCGTGTGCCTCAACCACAGCCAGCCAGAGCGGAGGCTGGGTAGATTCGTCATGTCGTGAAAACGCTGTTTTGCTAGGCGCAAAGGGAAATTCCCTTTGCCCGGCTAACTGACCAATCAGAGCAAAGCGGGCTCATTGGAAAGGGAGGGCCTTAAAAAGACAGGAGCTGAAACGGAAGGTTTCAGACAAAGCGTGAATAGAGGTGCTGCAGATCCATGCAGTTTGGAGCAATTCAATTGTTTATTGAACATTAAAGCGTATAAACCTATTCTAGTAGAACTCCTAAGTGAAGGTACAAACCTGAAAATGTGCATGATATGGCCCCTTTAATGTTTTATGGAAGTCAAACGGCAGTTAGAGGTAAATATACCAGATTAGTATAATACATACAGTAAGATACACCATGTCAGACCATTAAAAATAGATAAATCGTTTATTTGTATTCTCATTGGTTGCATGACTAACGAGTTATTTACAGTCATCCAGATGTTAGGGAAGATTGCAGTAGTTCCGCCTTGGAAATCAAGTGATGGAGACTGGCTGGGTTTTGGGTTATTTTACACAACTCACCTTAGATATCATTATAAGATATTAGATTGCGCTTCATTGATGGATGAAGTTGACAGATTTCTTTATTTCATTGTGCAAAGAAACCCCAATTAATTAAATGGCACTAATAATACTAGAAATAAATAGATAAATACTGTATTAAAAAGTAAGTAAAATTTCACTTATTATTTATAGAATTATTTAAAATAGGCACAAATCATCCTCCAAAGCAAAGGTCCCAACAATCAGCTTGGCAGATAAAACGTGACTTAATGGAAACTGTATGCCAAAAGAATCATGCAACGCGAAGGCAAATATCACCTGATCCCAGGCCAACGAATATAACGACAGGCCAGTAAGGCTTTCTGACATTAATGTCTTTGAATACTAAATCATCCTCTGTGTTTTACAGATGAGGCCCAGACTGTGTGCAGTTTTCCCAACACCATGAAAGGGAAGCGTGTTAGTGTGGCAGGCCTGAAACTGAGCTTGTTGTGCAACAAGACCCTGGACACTTGGGACTTCCTCTTCTTTTTGGTCATTGGCTACGTAATCTTTGGGGCGGGTACACTGCTGGCTTGGTCCATGGGTGTGGTCATAGTGCTATATGAGCGATACATCAAGGCAAAGACTGACCAGTCCCAACCAAAATTCGAAGAGGAGACGGACGGGCCACCGATGGAACAATGAACATCTAAATACTAGCACTGTGAGATGTTTTCCTTTTTGCGGACCATTTAATTTTCATAGTGCCAGCAAAGTTTTGTTCAGGGCAATTATGAACTGCCTGCAAGCACACTACATTTTCTAGTATACTCCTTTATAAAAGAAAATAGAAAAAATTGCCTTAGTATCACTGTTTAATTTTATTTGCCGTTTGGTTTACAAACTGTGGAATTTACAGAATTACGTCTTTGTCTTTGTTTGTGTTTGTTTGTTCATCAAATGGGATTTTGAACGGTTTAGCCTAAATTTTCAGATTTTTTCTACTGTGCACAGGGTTTTTGAGGTCTGTTTCAGCAGTCACACCTAGCAAGAAGCAAATTATGTAAACTGGAAATGTGATTTGGATTCCAAGTCTTCTCGTAGGACAATTTGTGTGTTGGGAGAGAAGGAGGAGGACAGGTTGGGCGGGGGGACAAGGGTGGTACACAGTGTCCTTTGGATACACCAAACAAAAACAACAAACTTTATCTATTAAAAGCAGAATAATTTCCACACACCGACCTGCAAAAATAAAACCACATAAAATACACAGGCACCTTGTCTGCCAACACTATTTCAGGTATGGACTTTTTTTATTTCATATGTATGCCTTTTGGTATAATTGTTTTTATTTGGTTGTATAAACGGCACCATAAAATGTCCCTTTTTGGCATTGTAGATCATTTACATAGGATTAGTCTAGTCCTGAAATATTTTTAGATTATTTTAAATATTATTATTATATAAAGTCATGAGAAAATGCTCAAAGAATGTTTCCTGATATAACTATTATAAATAACACACAAAAAATCCCTAAAGGTACACTATATGGACAAAGGTATTGGGACACTGTTCTTAATTGTTCAGTTCTGGTGTTTCATTCCCATATGTGTATAAAATCAGGCACCTAAGCATGCAGTTTGCTTTACAAACATTTGTGAAAGAATGGTTCGTTCTAAAGAGCTCACTGAATTTGAACGTGGGAGTGTAACAGGATGCCACCATTGCAAGCCTTACATCACCAAGCATAATGCCAACTATTAAAGAACGCCGCCACTGGACTCTAGAGCAGTGGAATTTTTTTTTGTGGAGTGACAATTACCTGCCTGGCTGCTTTATGCCAACTGTAAAGTACGCGGGAGGAGAGACAATGTTATCGGGATGTTTTACTGGTGTTGGCCTTGGCCCCTTAGTTCCAGTGAAGGCAAATCTTAATGCTTCATCTTACTAAGTCATTTTGGAGAATTCTATGTTTCCAACTTTGTGGAAACAACATATAGGCAAGGTCCATAAAGGCGTGGTTTGATGAGTTTGGTGTGGAAAAACTTGACTAGCCCATACAGAGCCCTGACCTCAACTCCACTGAACACCTTTGAGGTGAACTAGAAGCCAGACTCCCTCGTCCAATACCATTGTTTGACTTCACAAATGCTCTTCTGCATGAATTGGCTCAAATACCCACACGCTCCCAAAACTCGTAAAAAGCCTTCTCAGTGGAGTGGATAGCTGCAAAGGGCGACCATCTTTCATATTAATGCCAATGAATTTGGAATGGGATGTCATAAAAGCTGTTGGTGTAATGTGTCCGTGTCCTAATACTTTGGTCCATATAGTGTTTAATGAGTACTGTTACGACCCTGCCCCTTTGTTCTATGCTGCTGTCTGTCTCTGTGTTCTTTCTGCAGATGCCTCGTGGGTCAGTTGGCTTAACGCCTGATTGGGAACACCTGGACCGGTGCTCACATCTTTATAAAGGCGCACTTCACAGATGCCAGTGGCCTGGGAGAGAGAGAGAAAAAAGGAAGCGCTACTTCCCAACGCCATTTCTTGTGTAATTGTTATGTTCCTTTTACTTGCAGCCATTCCAGTTGCTTTTTTGTCCACACACGCATAAACACAGACTCCACAGATTAACTGACTGTCACACCTCACGATGTTGCAGGTTTTGTTATTTATCGTTGTTAATAAATCCTATATTATTTGCATGAGTTCATAGGGTTGCCTGGTCACGTTTGTTCACGTGTGCTGAACGTGCAGATTGAAGAGACAGAATTGAAGATGCAGAATAACTACAAAGTAATAAAATATAAAGCTGCAAGTTGAATTGTATATCAATATTTGGTAGCCGCTCTACAAGGCAAATGTATACATTTTATTATGCTTATAATAATTAAACCTCTAGAGGCAGTGTACCGAATTTCAATCGGGCTAGAACGCTTAATTTCAAATTCGTGGGTTAATAAATCTTTTACTATATTGTGTCACTAGATGTCACTGTGCGCTCACTATATTGGAATGTCCAAACCTGTTTGGCGAAGGCGTTGTAGATAATCATCATATTCTTTTTGGCAAGCGCAAAAAGAATGCGTACACCTTCCTTTCGTCTGCTGTAGGCTATAATATCAATAAAAGAGTGAGTGTAGGGCGCGGGTACAGCCGACTTCTTACCAATTGACTGCAAATCGGTCAGTCCTTCCAAACCAGTATCACTATTGAATTACTATTGTGATTGAGGATAGAGATGATTCAATCTATCCTTCCGGCCGGCAGGGTATTTTTTTCTTTTTCGAATGAGTGCAGGTTGTTTGTTGCATGGCAATTCCATAATTGAAGAAATTACCCACTCAGATACGTTCCTGATCCTTTGGCAGTTGCTCTAAAGAGTTAATTAGCTCCTAATTAGCTTTTATTTTGAGAACAGCGTCGCAAAGTTTGTGATTATGTTATTGTCATTACAATGCTTTTCATGCATTCAGGAAAGATTCGTGAGAGGTGCATGGCACAACGCGCTATGGCTGCATCTCCAATTGAAACTGTTTTAGCACTTCTCTACACGCACACTCGATCCACGGCTCAAACACTCATCATAACATCGCCCTCCCCCTTTGTTTGTATTGAGTTTCAAATAGACTGCTTATGGCCCAGCAAGGCTGAGCAAGCGGAAAACGGACGATAGCGCACGGGGGAACCCCATTAAATACAAGATCGACGTGAAAAAAACAGTTTTCGCAAGGTAAAAAACTTTTTCAAATTAAAATAAAGAAAATTATTATGACGGGGTAGAATTAAGGCATATGGAGATTGAAGCAAAACGTTGGGCACGCACGGGACTACGAAAGCATTTCTGGCAACTGATCAGGGCCCACCTGATCAACATAATTTTTTTTGCTCTGTCAGGTATTACATTACCCTTCATGATGAATTATTATCAATGAACAATGCGGTGGCTTACTTTAGCCAAAAGGGATTTATGAGGCCCTACGCGGTGCCATGCGTCTTGCCCCGCAGCCAGGCGCGCGATCCTTGCGGCTCATAATTCTTATAATTCTTTTCATGGGGGTCGCTCCATCTCCTGCTTTGACTGCTGGCTGTCCGGACCGTTGTGTGTGTGACGACGAGCTGGTGGTCCAGTGCGCTGGGCAGCACTTAACCGTCTTCCCCACCAGTCTCCCACTAGACACCCGGCAGCTCATCATCTCCAACAACCGTATCTTGGAGCTGCCGCCTTTGCAACTCAACTACCTCTCTGACTTGGTGTATCTGGACTGTAGCAACAACTCCCTTCGGGACATTTCCGAGTCCACGTTTGGAAATCTGAGGAAGCTAGTTTACCTGGATTTGTCTTTCAACACCTTCACAAGAATAGAGGACAGGACGTTCGGCCCCTTGTCAAGCCTTGTAATGCTGAGGATGACCAACAACCCAGGCCTGTCCGAAATTCAACCTCAGGCATTCGCAGAGAATCAGGCTCTTCAGGTGCTGGATGTGAGCCGGAACAACCTAACAGCGCTTAACATTACTTACCTGATCACTCTGCCCTCTTTGCGCTCCCTTGGGCTCAGCGGGAACCCCTGGAACTGCGACTGCGAAATCGAGGACCTCTGTCTGTGGGTCCACATCGAAGGATTCAAGTTCCAAGGTAACCACAAACTGGAAGTCTGTCGTGTACAAAATGAATATTAACCTTACGTGCAACAATTGATATTAAGTCTAATGACGCTGGGAAATTTGTTTTACAAAGTGATGTCAAACTTAAATGCCTATTGAGAAACTACAGACATTTTGTGGCATAGTTTCAAGCTTTGACCCCCCCTCTCTCTATCGCTTTATGCTTGTCTTTATGCCTATATTAACATACTACAAGCATACATTATTGTACTTATTGCAATTAATAAGTCCTCAGAGCCATGGACCCTGGTTCAACCCAAAGCTGCATGTCATAAACGTCTCAAAAATGTTTTCATGTTCACACACTTTTTAAAGCACTCTGCTGCCATCACTATCACTAATTTTTTGACTCCCCTCCCCCATACAATCTCAGCCTGAGGTCTATCCACTGTACCGTGCATTTCTCTTATATTCCTTATATTATACCTCATTCCAGCCAAGACAAGCACCTTGCTGCCCATGTGAGTTCAAGTGAAAGAGCTGAGGTTTGCATGGCTCCCTTCCGTTTTGTCGTTCGATGCTGTAAAAGATTTCCTACTCTCAATGTACTTGCCAATTGGAACTCACATACTAGTGTGTTCCTCACAGCTGTTTTTGCTCTAAGTTCAATACCCTGATGGACTTGATGCAAACCATTTATTACATTTCTGCTGCATTTTGAGACACTAGGCCACACGAAGAGTAACCAAACATGGCGATGCACTATTCAGCTCAGTTTCTCTTACTCTACAAAAGTAGACTTATGTGTCCGATAAGTCACATCTTTTCTTTCTTGAAGAGGGGTAGTGTGATCTGCTTTGTTTGGATCCCTTAATACAGCAAAGGGCAGCTATTTATAACGCACCTCGCAGGGCAAGAGACAGTCATATTTTTGACACCCTAACATAATACACCAGGCACACTCTCTAAAAGGCATCCCCACGCACAGGCATTCTCATTTGCTTTGACACACAAACACACACACACACACACACACTCACACACATTGTTACTCATCATCATCCCTGCTGCAGCTCCGACAGAATCCAGAGCTAGTCCTCCAAGAGCTGTCCTTTTTTCCTACAGCACATTGCCTTTTGTGAGGCGCAACTTGAATTGAAGCCTCTCCCAGTGACAGCTGCCATCCAAAGCTATACAAATGCACACACGCATCCATACACACAAATGCAAACCTGTACTTCTGTCACACATGCATTTTCTATCTGCATATGTGTCTTTTCATTGATCTCCATCTTTATCTTACTTTGTTGTATTGTCTCTTACTCGCAACTACTCTTTCTTTCTCTCTTTCTTTCTTTTAATTTTTTCGTCCGTTTGTCTTTCCTTCCTTTCTTTCTTCCTCTGTCTGTCTGTCTGTCTGTCTGTCTGTCTGTCTGTCTGTCTGTCTGTCTGTCTGTCTGTCTGTCTGTCTGTCTGTCTGTCTGTCTGTCTGTCTGTCTGTCTGTCTTTCAC
>JAVQJS010116093.1:0-20551 GCA_036024795.1 Galaxias rostratus | reverse complement strand
TAGGAGTGTGTATGTGTGTGTGTGTGTGTGTGCGTGCGTGTGTGTGTGTGTGTGTGTGTGTGTGCGTGTGTGTGTTAGTGCATGTGTGTGTGTGCACAATATGAGGCTGTAATAGGGTCCAGCTGTGGTCCTGAGTCTCTGGTCCGATGAGGAAACGAGTTGGCTCTAGCCTCTCCTCCTCCTCCTCCACGTCTCTATCCATTCTTCATCTAATTACCAACCCCGCTCCCCCGCACTCCCTTCTTTTGCTCTGGGTCACATTGCAGTGCGCGCTGACGTCGAACATGCTGATTCTTTTTGCTGTTATCTTAGCATGTGCCTGGACATGCTTTAATCCAGTTTGTCTTCTTTTCTTCGTGGCCCTGCTCTTTATCGCCCTCTTTCTATCTTCTTTTTTGAACGCTTTTGAAATCGTTTGCCGTTGTTTGACTTATGGCCCAAACGACTCCGGTTGAGTTCCCCACATGATCTTTTGGCAGTGTGCTGCGTCTTTTCAATAGCATTGCGATGTTTGTACATGTCTATGGCCTGAGCTTTTTCCTCTCACTTTTCCTTAACATAGAAAAACATTAAGGGAGAACACGTTGCCAAATCGGTTGTAATACCATCAGTGCTGACGCTTCAGTGGGAAATGCAGGAGACCATATAAGGCTATCCACAAGCCCAGAATCAGGGACTTAGAGGCAGATTTCATATTCTTTGCTGGTTGAACATGGGCTATGTTGTTGAAATGAATCATTCTTGTTCAGACTTGACGTGTGGGTTTACTTGTACTATGAGTTTTAAGCACCCCATGCCTGTGAAAACAAAAACAGCAACTTGATCAGGTTGCAAATTCTCCAAATTTATCATAAAGAATTCACTCAAACACAACCTTTTGAGTGGGGAGTGTTCGGTGCAAGGTCCAATGAGGCCCTGTTTGATTGATAGTCATTCCTTCAACCCTCCCAGCGCTTTCAGATCCACTGATACACTCCAACCGCCATCCATTCAGCAGTGACAGCCAAATGGTTATTTGAATGTTGAAGACCTCATCGTCTCTCCGGAATTCTGCTATGCTGGTTTTCGGCGGTTACAACGCAACAATGCAGCCGTGATACAAATCTGATACATCAGATTTGCTCTTTGTGCTGTCTGATGGCAGAAGTGCTCGTCTATAGTATAGTGTGCAGCAGCTATACTCTTATCCTGATAAAAAATATAACAAGTTGTCAGTGGGGAAAGTGGGATATAACAAAATATGCTGTTGTAATGAAATGTTTATCAGTGTATTCTTTTCTTTTTGTAGACAGAGCGGGCTGAGTGGGTGCAGTTCCAGGCTGACCTGCAGGTGGCAGTAGCAGTGGCAGACCGGTTGCGAGCCGAGGCGGAGGAAGAACTGACGGCGCTCCGCACCGCTCACAGGGACACGGAGGGGGAGCTGGCCGCCTCGCAGCAGAGACAGAAGGAGGCCGAGGGCCAACTTGTCACCTTAAGGGGCGAGCTCAGGGAGAGCAGACAGATGGTGACGGGCCGCACCCAGACACGGGCCCCAAATTCTCTCCAGAGCCTGGACCACGAAAGGCCCAAGGCTGAAAGCAAGTCATCTGACAACCCTGATAGATCACTGAGAGGCAGAGAGAGATTGATGGGCAGAGTCGGAAGAGGAGGCGGCGGCGTGGGGCCGGAGAGCGGGAGCCAGAATGAAGAAACAAAGAATGTGTCAGTGGCAGAAGCTGCGACAGACCCAAAGGGAGTGGCCAAGAGATACCTGAGGAATTTGACCAATGAGGAGAGGAGTAGAGAGGAAGGGAGGGGAACCAGTGACACAAGAAAGATGGCTGCCACAGAGAGGTCAAGGTAAGAGTATATAAAAATGTTTCATGTATTTAGATATTATCCAGTGCTTGATTAAAAAATACATTAACTGAAATATGTAAGTGGGTGGATCTATATGTTAGCATGCATTGGACATCCAATAATAAATATTCAAATTTGCTGCTTTAATAGAAGCTTGTCCCGACTACCAGCATCCTCTGACCCCGCCGCTGTACAAAATGGGACCTCCCAGTCCAATGCTGCTGTGAATACAGAGTCTACAAGCACGGTGAGACCACTTTGCCGCTTTATCGCCAATTGACCCAAACATACTTTAAAGATGGTGGGATTGCATTTGTTTTAGGGCATATGCTGTATCTAACTGTGATTGGCCTCCCTCATACCATATGCACCTAGAATTTTTTAACACTAGCACTGACAATTTTGTAGATAATTTAGTATGTGAGTTTTGTTTTTTTTAGAATCTCAGCCTGCCCAGAGGTAGAAGTCTGGAACAGCAGGATAGCTGGTCCACCACTCATGCAGGTTTGTGTGTATTTGTCTGTGGACGTGTGTACATTCTCCAAAGTCCATTATTATCCTCAATGTTTCAAAGTTTAATGTGTTACAGGAAAACAGGAAGAGACTCTAAACAAGTACAACTCGACCCTCACCGAGCTGCCTCCAACCAAGTGAGTCTGACGCTCCTGTAACTGAGTTCTCAGCTCTGAACATTGTAGTTCCTTAGAGCTGTGTTAAACTCTGCTGTTTTAACCTCTGCTCTTTCTTAATGAAAGCAGGTCCCAGGATGGCTTCAACCTTCTCCTGCGTCGCCATGGAGGTTCTAAAAGGAACTCGTTGCTCCGCTGGTGTCAGAGCCGCACTCAGGGCTATCGGGTAAATGTGTGCGCAAAGAGATTATTAGTAGCTCTCGAATTGCCAGCAAGTCTACCTGCTCCTTAAAAACAAATGTATTTTCTCTATTCATTTATACAGAATATTGACATCACTAACTTCAGCAGTAGCTGGGCTGATGGATTAGCTTTCTGTGCAGTCTACCACACGTATCTTCCCTCTCTCATTCCCTACTGCACCCTCAGCCCGGAGAGCAAGGTATGTATTATAAACAAGCACGTGCACAAACACACACACACACCTTTTTTTTAAATAGAGGTTGTGTTGTTTTCGACTACAGAGGTATTTTTTTCTTTGTCAACAGAGAGAAAATCTCAGTCTTGCATTGAAGACGGGAGAAAATATTGGAATAACACAATCATTGGTGAGTGAAAACAGCCTTGCTATGCCGGGCTTCGGACACAGCACTGTTTCTGGTTTGATCAAACTTTTGACTCATGTATTTTTGGTCTTTCAGACCGTTGATGAGATGCTGAGGACGGGAGGTCCTGACTGGCAAAGGGTTCTGGGATATGTAGAGAGCATGTACCGCCACTTTGAGATGTGACCCTCCACGTTCAAACCACGAAAGAGAGAACCTAGTAGACATGTCGCAAAAGTTATCAGAACCGTTGGTCTGAGGAGAATCTGAAGGGGAAGATTCACTTGCACCCCCTGTCCAGTTAGTTAGATTTTAACACGCCAAATCAAGACTACTCTTAAGACCTGTGACAGCAGCTGGTTGACATAATAGTTTATCTTTTGAGTATGAACCGATTTATATCGTGAATGGATATGGATAAACCAACCACTGGCACTGCGTCGCAGATCATTGACAGCCAGTAATAGGTTTAGACTTTGCCACGATTCGCTTCTATCTGCGTGTATCATAAAGGGGGGCATGCAGGTTTTATTGCTGTAGCTGCCTTACTGGCATCCTGTTGGCACTGCCTCATACGAGAGTGCCATGTCATATGTTACATTTGAAACACGGCATGAGAAACACAATGTGTGTGTTAATTCAAGTCACTAACTTTGCAGGACAGCATGTCAGACTCCCATCACTTACTGTTATTTACTGGATGTTTCTAGCACTCTAAATATGCACTTTTTAAGCACTTTGTGGATGTAATGTAAAAAAAATACTGAAATCTTGTAGCCTGCTATCAAGAACACCTATTTACAAAAACAATTGTTCTGGGTGATGACATAGGTTACAGTACACTATCTAATTACATATCAAAGTGCAGACTTGAGTGTTCTGATAATACTTCTTATCATATTTTGTCCATAACATGTGCAGTGTACTGCTTATGCAGATTGGATAGGTAATAAGCAGGTCTTGCATTATTCTGATGCAAGATAACCTTGATCCGACAGTTTTTTTTACATGAACCTTGTTATACCAAAGTGTTACGTCAAGTGCCAAAAGTAATTTTATTTAATTGGTCAATAAAATATGTATGTACACAATGTTTCTACAACTGTTTAAAATGTGTTTTTCGCTAAATAAATAAATTGTTGATGCTAAGACAATGAAGGTTGGTTAATTTGTAATTCAAAAGAAATTTATTGGTTTGGTTTTAAGAAATGTAATAGTGTGGTAATGAAAACGAGAGAAGTTGCTACCAATTAGTGTTCATATTGTTGTTGCAAAAAACAGAAGTGTGTTTTTTATAGGTGTGCTGTAACATTACACTCTGACATGATGGGTCAATGTATAACATGTCCTTTATCGCCATCTGCTGGTAAGAATTTAATGATACAACTCGTTAATGACTCGTTACATACAGATGTAACCTCGCAAGCTGGGCTATTAACTGTTCAAAATTTAAGTTTCAGACAGGAGTTTTTCAAGTCATTTTATGAGTAACTGAAATGGTAGCTAAGGCCAATGTTTTTTCACACTGAACTTTTGATAAGACAACAGACAGCCATTATGGCTACTGCCAAAAAAAATACCGTTTTCATAATTCTAAAGTTACCTGGGAAAGTACCTTCCGACCATGATGTACTGAATGCGCGATGCGTCCCTTCCGGCGAAGGTGTGTCTGTGTGACACAACACCAATGCCCTGGAGCATCAAATTCGTTGTACGGTGGGTTACAGGTTTGGTATGGGGTTACCATTATAGGTCCAGGGCAGGTGGCAGATGGGAAACCTGATGTGAGTCTTGCAGAGGTCTAAAGCCACAACGACACCAGAGCTGTGAGGTGAAACATGGAATGGGCCTGGCTCCTTGGAGTGTGTTTCGGACTTCTGTCTACAACCATTTCTGGCTCAGTTATGGATTCTTCAAGGTACTAGGAACTTTGGACATATGTACGGTACATACCAATTGAAACATTTTCTTACCTCTTCATTCTTTGAGGTGTAAAATATTTTTAACCAACTCTCTTATGCCTATGTCTGCAGTTTGACACCCACATACCTGATCTTTGCACCAAGGACACTGCATCCTGGTGTCTCCACACCTCTTGCTGTGACCCTCCTCACTGTGACTCCTGTCAGGGTGACCGCTCAGCTAATCAAGGGTAGCACCACCGTGCTCCAGGCAGAGGAAACCTTCCAACCAGGTGACCGGGACCGAGACAACATTAACATTGGTATCGAAAACATTTTACTGAGGGTAGATATGGTAAAGCCGGACCACATGTTGATGAGTTTGTGATTCTCATTCCAAAGGGATGACTGGACTTCTAACTCTGCCTGCTGTGAGTAACATCTTTTTGTGGATGTGAACACTGAACGGTTGGTTTTGGTGAAAAATTTATCCGTCAATCAATTATAACGTGCGCAAATAAAGAATATAGATTAAGACCCAAACAGGTTTTATTTGGAGAAGGAGTCATTTTATTATTTAGCCCAAATTTTACATTACAAATTACTTCAGGAAGACCTTTATTTAAATGGTATGCTTTGCAATCTGCTATTAGTAAGCCATGTTCAACCTTTGTTCTCTACGTAGATACCCGAAGGCCTCCCAACACAAGGTCTATTTTACACCCTGGTGCTTAGAGGACACGAGGGGAACACCACAATCTTCACTAACACCACCAGTCTGAACTTTGACCCCACAACCTTCTCCACCTTCATCCACACTGATAAATCGAAGTACGTACCAGCCGACAGAGTTCATATGAGGATCGTGTCTGTCCGAGCAGACAACCAACCTCTAAAAGGCAATGTGGATATTGCTCTATGGGTAGGTCTGACTTCTTTACACAACATCTTAAAATTTAACCCCAAAAAATACTCTACTGTACAGAGTGTTTTTTAGATAGTGTTGGGTGGAACTGTTTTCTGTTTTAATTTTGATTGGTTAAACGTCCTGTCTGAAGACCCTGTTTTGTCTTGTGTCTTTAAAACAGGATCCCTTGGGTAAAGTTGTCCAAATGTGGAATTCAGTTAAAAGTCATCTTGGAATTGTCTCTACAGAGTTCCAATTGCCTAGGAGTCCACTTCTTGGGTTGTGGAGAATTGTGGTTACAGTGAATGTAATGTTACAGTGAAATGAGTTAATGATCATTTTATTTACAAAAATATTCATAAATGTAAAGTTTATGAAACAATACATGCACCTCTAACAACAAAGATTAGACTAAATACATTTGCTTCCTCTGTCTCCACAGGGAGTTGTCACAGAGAGGGAGATAGTGGTCGAAGACCACGGTAAGATGCCTGAATGAAACAGTTCTATTGGTTTCATGATCTAAACAACAGTGATAGTAATCCAAACATCCTGTATTCCATTGCTACTCCAGAGCCTCCTTACTTTGATGTAGTGGTCCTCACTGCACCAGTAGTCCTGCTTGGAAATGACATTTCTGGGACTGTCAGAGCCCAGTAAGTAATTTACACAATATCTTAAAACCAGCCTCTTTAGTTTTAGCTAAGTATTCAGTTAACATTAACTAAACTATTATTGTTTGTCCAATTCAAACATTTGAGACTGTGTATTGCTCTCCAGGCACCCAAACGGACATGTAGTGCATGGCACACTATCCATATATGTGGAGCTAGTGTCAGCTTCAATCACCTCTGCCCATCAATTTATCCTCAATCAAACTGAAAAGGTGAGGCTCAACAGATCAGCTCAGTCAATAGACCAAACAACCATTTTCTAAGAGGAATCAAATTAGACTTCATTGGTTTAAGTAGAAATCGAAAGCCAATATGTCGTATGTCTAGACAGATCTAACATATACTTGAAAAACTAATGAGCATAAGCCAGACATCAAAATGCTGTCAAAGGATATGTGAAACAATCCCATTTTGGCTCACTTTCTCTTTCAGATCCATGGGGCCACAGAGTTTTTATTTAGCAGAGATAGTCTGCCTGCAAGACTAGAGAATGACCAGGACCTCCTTTCTGGTAACGCTAGCATTAGCTTGAGCATCACTGCCTCTGTCACGGAGATCTCTACAGGTGAGCAGGTCCAGTATTTCTGCTGTAAAATTAATTTTGAGCTTTTGTTTCACATGTTTTTCAACATATTTATGTCCTAACCCCCTCGTGCAATTGATTTCTGCTCTCTCACCATAAAGGGCTCAGAATGAATAGAACTGTGGCAGTCAAAGTTACAAAGAAATCCTTTGATCTGATGTTTAACAAATTCTCACATGTACTGAAGCCATCATTACACTTCTACTCACAAGTTAGTATTTTTATCCTTCCTGACCTTTTTCTCTTTACACATTTACAAAAAAAAAGTGTTTATTTTTGATAGTAATTGTAAAGTGCAGGAAATGCTCTTAAATCTCCCCCCTGTTCACAGCTTCAAATATCCAGGTATGATGGACAGCCGCTGAGCGCCTTGGATAGAATAAACCCAGTATTGGTGGAGGTTACTCAAATGTCTTCCAAGGCTTTGCCATCGGGACTAACTCCTCAGATCACCAGGGCTGAGGAAGTAAAAACGACCAGCACAATGACTCTCTCTGTGCCTGAGGACGGGATTGTACACATTGAGTTTTTGTTACAAGATCAAGTGGAGAAGCTAGTCATCCAGGTGAGTACCATGGACTCCTTCCTGTTTTGTTTTACTGTGACAAATCATCTCCCTTAGGAAATTAATCATTTTGTGTTGCACAACTGATCTGACGAGCTGCAGAGTAACCTGATTAAATAGCCTCACTTTTTCCAAATTGTTTGCAAACTAGAAATTCTACAAATGGAGAAAGTTGATCCGAGGTATTCGGTAAATGTGACGTGCCTTTTTCTGCAATGTTCCTGTGTAGGCTCTATTCTTATCCAGTAAAGCTGTTCTACAGCTCCACAACAACCACTTGTCTCCTAATGGCTACCACATTCAGATCCAACCAATCACGGCTTTCCCTGTCCAGGTGACAGTACGACATCCATTTTTTTAAAGTGTGCAATAATCTTATGTTATAGCCCAGCGCAGCAAGTCGTCTATGCTGATGTGTGTCTCAGTTACCAATTGACGTTTGCTTTGTTCCAGCTTGGGCAGCCTCTCCACATAAGTGTGGAGAGCACTTTTCAACTCACCGCACTTCACTATGTGGTAATTGCACGTCACGATCTTAATAGCAGAAAGAAGAAGCTGTGTTTTGTCTGGCATATCACAAAAAGAACAATCCAACAATAAAGGTCTATACTTTAGAAAACTCTGCCGTCTCTGTGTTATGAAAGGACTTTGTTATCCCTCCTGGTTTTCCTACGCGCCGTGTTCCCAGGTGACCTCCAGAGGTCAGGTTGTGGCGGCTGGGACACAACACTCGGAGTCCTTCTATCTGAGCCCCACTGTGTCCTGGTTCCCCATAGCCTGTGTCACTGTCTATTGTGTCCAGCCTGACGGAGGGATTGCCAACCACGCTGTGTACATACCGATTATCCCACGCAACCGCGTAAGATCTTCCCCTTTGTAGTGACGGCATCGCAAACAAGGCTTCACGGTTCACACCGCATGACCACCCGGTATACATTAGTGTGTAACGTATTTCAATAGGAGTAGTTTGAGTGATGATAGGTGATTGTGTTATCCTCAGGTTTCTCTGAGCTGGAGCAAGGACACTGAGGTGTCAGGGGATGAGGCAGCCTCCTCTGTGGCTGTGTTTGAACTGGTCTCCCTCATGGGATTACTGGCCATGGGAACGGAGGACCCAGCCCCTGGGTTGCACCATGACATCCCAGAGGAAAAGGTTACATACCCATCAAACATGATCACGTTCCATGCTGTTTATCCTTACATTACAGTGAATCTTTGTGGCGGTTGACCACACCCATCTAACGTGTCAAAATGGTTGCAGCTCCTATGTATTTGCAAAGCATCAAAAGTTTGAATAGAAGTTGTTTCATAATCAAAGGTAAACACTTTTATCCTAAGATTGGTTTATACGAATTTTTCTCAGTCAACTGCTTAACTCAGTCTTGTGACCGCTCCCGACGCTGGTCTGACCTGATGTAATAGAGCTGGGGTCCATTGTGTGACACTATATGTCTGATAGGTGGTACCTGTGGTATTTTGGGGTGAGGGTGTGCCCAGGAGCTAGGGGGCCGGGTTGAATGCAGGACAGCTACGTTTACACCACAAGGTAGTGCCAAAGGACCAGTCGTCCTGTGTTTCCAGCAGTGCTGGAGCACATCGTTTCTCAGGGGACATTGCGCCAAACAGAGCATGAAGAAGCCAAATTGTCACCGTCGTTTTGTGTGCTACCATCGAGAAGAGGGTCTGACCCATTTCTTTAGGAGGGTGATAGAGATGCTTTATTAAGGCTGTCATTGGACAATGGAGGCTCTTGTTTCGGTCCTAAGATGCAGTATCGTCAAAGGATGACTGTAGGCGAGGCTGTATCGATGTTTCTGTGGCACAATAGTTTCAAATTACGAGATGGTTGACTCCAGATTGAGGAGGGAACACATACCTATTGTACTTTCAAATATGCTGTATTTGTGATGGTATGTTACGTTAATAGCCTCAAGTTTGAATCCACTGTTTGTGTTTACTCTCTTGTTTCAGGTTTTCGATCGTGTGGTGTTGACAGATGCCAGATTGCAGAAGACAGGGGACATTGATCAATTTGCCTTGGGTAGGTTTGCATATGAGAATACATCTGTGAAACATTTTGTATTATTGACAAATAAAGATTATAGGAATTACAATTAATTCATACTACATTACAAGCTATTACCAGTGATGTTTATCATTCATCCTTTTGTTGAGCTTTTGGTATGTTTTTCAAACGTTGTCGTTTTTAAACTCAGAAAGGAAACCGGCTTAAAGAACACACATAGATTTGTTGTATGTAAATATTAAGCATTTCTTTGTCCCTCGTTAGCACATAAGGAGGCCCGTCTAGTGAGTGGCGAGTACTGGAGAGACGTGATTGGTCAGGCCAAAACATGGCTCTGGGTGGATGGTTACATCAGGTAAGGTTTTTATGGCATAAGCTTGCCCGCATCTCCTGTACTACCATACTCCCACCACCCCAAATCAGAGGACCTAACAAAAACATTATCTGCCATGCCAGCGAGTCCACATTGACTAGCGTGCGTCGGTCTTCTTGGAGAGCCACAACCATGGCGACGTTACAGAGACATGAATCAGCACTTTCTCCCCCAGGGAAAAGAGGGAAAAGAGTAAGACCCAAATGTGGAACTTTGGCTTTGTTTTGCTAGTGGCCTAAAAAAGGCTTTTGTGCTGTAGCAATAGTGCAGTGCACCGTGCGACTCATTATCAGTTCCTCCGCAGATGCTCAAGGACTTCTCCATGTCTTTGGACGTACCTGCTTACATCATCAGAGGAGAGCAGCTGGTCCTGGAAGTACACATCGTCAATAACCTAAAGAAAGACCTTGAGGTACACTCACTGCCCTGGTGAACATTTTTGTTCTTATTTGCTTTTCGAAGTTAAATCAATTATGGCTGTTTTAATTTAATCAAGTTTTCATTTATTAACCATTTACATGTTATTGTAAACATGCAACTACATTTGCTTCTTACTTTTTCTTTCAATCCCATTCAAACAGTTTTTTCCCATTTCATTGACCCCTTTTCTACAGATGGTAGTGGTGGTAGCAGAGAGCAATTCTTTTACGTTTGTCCTGGCAGAGCAAGGAGATGTTTCCATGGTGAACGCGCGGAAAATTGTGGTTAATAGTCAAGGTGCAGCCACAATTCTCTTTCCCATCAGGCCTCTGGTTCTGGGCAACATGGAAATCGATGTAGACGCCATATCAGCTGAGGCATCAGACACAATTGCTCGCACTATGCTTGTAAAGGTACCAAACAAGATATCTACTATTTTGTTGCGTTTGTCGTTCATGTAAACAAATATTAACTGTTGCTTTAATTTACAGCAACGGTGTTTACCTAAACGAGAGAAACTTAGATTGCACTGAGGCGATTTAAAATAGTTGCTCGGGAAGCAATTTCTGAAAGGGACCAGAAAACCATCACGCTGTTGCTTGTGATTCGTCAGGCGGAGGGGATTGAGCAGGCCATCTCAGACACTCTGTTCCTGGAGCTGGCCCCGTCCGAGCTCAGCTTCTCCACCACCATCCCCTTCTCCTTCCCTCCAGATGTGGTGCCGGGCAGCCAGAGAGCCCATGTGGCAGTGGTTGGTATGTTTACCGTCGGCCTGTTTCTTTTCTGCCAACAGGGGTTCCATTTGAGAAAACGTTTGGATTTAGATTTAGGGAATTGGAGCACAGCATGTGCCTACTTTTCATTTTATGTTTGGATGGTGGGCTTTGGGCACCTGCACATGAAATACCGAGCCGCCTTCAAGATGTATCGGGTTGTGAATGACGAACGCGGAGACGATAGCCATGGGAATTCTGTTTACTGCGAGCAGATCCTAAGCAGCTGTCAGTTTGTTTGTTTGTGTCCAACTTAGGGCTGGGAGTGTTGGTAATTTATCAAACAAACAAGGGTGAGTTTAGATGTTTTGAACACAATGCTCGTTTTGTTTATTTGTGTAAGCTTAGTAAACACCAAGTGACGAGGCTGTGGACAGGATACTGAGGTGCCCCTCTGGCTCCATTGAGTCATTTGTATACTCCCTCGGATGTCATGCTTGCACTGCACTCCCCCGAGTTAGACTTGATGCTCATGCTGGAACTCTACCTGTCATGCTCAAAGTCAGTTGCTGTTCATCTGGTTAACGACGCCTTTTACCGCAGGTGATATCTTGGGCCTCTCCATCAACAATCTGGACTCTCTGGTTCAGATACCTCACAGCTGTGGGGAGCAGAACATGGTCCACTTTGCTCCCCACGTCTACATTTTGCAGTTTCTGGAAAAATCCCCAGAGAAGTACCCGATGATACAAGACTGGGTTCACCAGGCCATGATGGAGGGTGATGCTTTACGGTTATTCTTGTGTGCTATTGATCGTTTCGTGTCAAAGTGACATGGATAAACTATCAGGCACTCTATGGTTTTAAGGATAAATGCATTGACTTTAAACTATTATAATAATTATATGTATTTGTAAAGTACTGTACTTAAAAATGTTAATAACTTTGTGTGTCTTTGTAATTTTGTGGTCAGGCTACCAGAGAGAACTGTCTTACCAGCGAGATGATGGCTCTTTCAGCGCCTTTGGAAGCAGTGACACCTCTGGCAGCACCTGGTAAATCTCATCCAAGTTGATATTTTAAGTAAAGATCGAGACACTACACACTATAGCAGCAGTTTTGATCCTAAACACAACCCCCTCGTCAACAGTGTGGTTATAACATATCTCCTTCCATGCTCTGTCCCCTTCTGCCTCAGGCTGACAGCCTTTGTGCTGAGGTGTTTCCTACAGGGCCGCGATTTCATCCAGGTGGACCAGAGCGTCATCTCCAGGGCCATGACCTGGCTGGTCAACCAACAGGGGCCCCAGGGGAGCTTCACCGAGGCAGGAAGGGCTGTCCACACTGAGCTCCAGGAAGGTCCAGAGGACAGAACTGCGGCGCTCACAGCCTACGTGATGATGACACTGCTGGAGAACACCACTTATGTGGTGAGGCAAGCAACCTCTGGCCAAGCTGTACTTCAGATTCCAACGAAAACAGTTTCCCATGCTGTATCACTTTTATTTGGGTCCCGTACTTGTTTTCCGATGATTGAAACAGATTTAAACCTTTCTTAATTGAGTTTGTGATACTCACGCTCAGATTCTTGTTGCAGAGGACTTGTGCAGAAAAAAAGAGAATACCTAAACACGTGTTGTAGAAGACTAGTGCACTGTAATAGCCATTTCTTTCTGTGTGTTACGCAGGCAATGGTCATGTCCCCAGGCAACATTTCGTTGACTCTACAGTACCTGGAGAACAGAGTGAACAGTCACGTGTCCAGTAACTACAGCCTGTGTCTAATGGCCTATGCCCTGGCCCTGGCCAACAGTCCTGTGGCTACCACTGCCCTGGCCCAACTCAGCGCCAGAGCTGATATGAAGGGTACAGTAACAAAGCCTACCTACCAACTTGATCGATCGGGAGAAACATTACCACACTCTATTTTGGATTTTCTTTTTATTAATATATAAATTATTGAGAAACCTGAGATTGTTTCAGGATTATCTTGGAGAGATATTTTGCTCGTCATGAAAGGTCATTGCAGTGCTTTAGGTGACATCGGCCGTACATTTACCATAGAATGTGCACCATACAATGTGCAGCACAAAACAACTAGAACCATCTTCAGTAATGGTTGCTTTTCTCTTCTAGACGGGGTCATGACCTGGAGCTCCTCCAGAGGTCCGGTGTCGTCCGGCTGGCAGGCGAGCTCGGTGCAGATCGAGATGGCCTCCTACGTGCTGCTGGCTCTGTACCAGAGGGCCAGCATTGTGGAGGGCATTGACCTCATGAAGTGGCTAAGCAAGCAGAGGCACTATCTGGGAGGCTATGGGACCACTCAGGTCAGATGAGCCTTTTGCAAAGCCTTTGTTAGAACCAGCTCAATTTAGTAAATAGTAAACAGTATACCTGATGGTACAGTGATTTATAATTCCATTTTTTTATGTCTAATATAAACATGTGGTTTTAAAAACTTAACTCACATCCTTTTATCGCCCACGGAAATGCAAACGCTGTTGTAACCATTGACCTCTTGATTCCCACAGGACACAGTGGTAGCCATACAGGCCCTGTCCTACTATGCTGCCTTCAGTGGGTCCAACGCCATCGACGTCACCGTCAGCATTACCTCTGGCTCTGGCCCCCTGTCCCGATTTGTCATCAACTCCACGTCCTATCTTCTGCCTCAGAGTCAGGAGGTAATGGTGGCCTGGAGGTTTAGGTTTAGGTTGCAGGGCTGCTTTTGACTCCTCAAATGAAGGTATATTTGTAGTAAAAAAATATTTAGCAAGGTTTTTATAAAACTTAAGATACGATGTTACCTTTTTCAGATTGACGCCACGAAAGACTTGCTCATCAACATGGAGGGACGAGGGTTTGCCTTATTGCAGGTGCACTTGTTTTTAACGGACTGTAGTATGTTCAATGGCCAATTGTTGAAGCATTAAAATAACCGGTAAATGTAAATGTGATTTTGCTGTGCAATTTGTGAGATAAACATTTCTGGGGGGAAATGTATGGGACTCGCATTTATCCTAGAAACCCTAACCACCCATACATACAAAAAACTTACGCCATAATGTAGAGTTGTATTCCCACAGGATATGCAAAAGATGCATATTGTGTGGTAGCAAAACATCCCACATTGATTGTGAAGTCTTGTGTTTAAAAAAAAAGAAATTATACTCCCTATTATTCTCCCTCTGCCATCAGCTTTGTAGACCTGGCTTTCCTGTCGGCTCTTTGTTTGTCTTGATTGCATTTTGTTGTACTGATGATGATATGGTTCTGAATATGATGTAAACAGAGTTTGATGACGCCTCGACGGTTTCGGACCTTCAACCACGAATCAACATGCCTATTTGCATATCTATTGTCAAGCCGTGCACATCTTTTGAAAATAATGAAGTGCACACAATCCTGATAACGCTATCATTATGATTCCTTGTCTCATGCAGAGGAATGTCTTCTACAATTTGAAAAGCAGCGCACTTTCGCCGGGAAACCAAAACAACGCAGACCACGAAGGTTTCTCCCTGACAGTCAATGTCATGAACACTAAAGGAGACCTGGACCACATGCTCTTGTCAATATGTACAAGGTAGGTTTCAATTCTGGAATGTCTGACTGGTATCACTTTTTTTCTCTGAACTGACAGAGGTATAGCCACACTTTTTACTTTAATGTTACTGCAAATGGCATTTTACCATCATTGTATTCATCAACACTTGTATCACATTGATGCTTGAGTCCAGAACTGTGTTAGAGGTTTTGCACCGTTTTCCTCTGGTCTTGGTCAGGCTCTTGGAGAGCCAGATGTTTTCACAGACAGGCATGGTGCTGCTGGATGTTGGCCTCCTCAGTGGCTTCGTCCTGCAGCCTGACGCTGTGACCACCGGATACCTGATCAGGAAGGTGGAGACATCACCTGGCCAAGTTAGCCTCTATCTAGACTCAGTAAGTCTCTAACACATGTATGAAGTGGTGGTGATGAAGGAATGTACAAAGATGAGGAGGAGGATGATAATAATAATAATGATGATGATGATGATGATGAGGTGATGTAATGTTGTAACTAGAGCTGGGGGGTGCTGTTTGTGTCTGTCCCTTCCTGATTTTCCAGCTGACGACCTCAGAAGTGTGCGTGGCACTCCCGCTGATCCGAGCCTTCAGAGTGGCCCTGGTGCAGGACGCTCTGGTGCGAGTGTTTGACTATTATGAGCCCAGTAAGTCATATCCCGTAGTCCCAAAAGTGACATAGTATATTGTAAAACCAATATGACATTACCCACTATGCAAGTTTGATTGGGTCTACAATGTGTTGCTGATTTTTCCGATTGCCTGCTGGTTAAAACAATGCCTTGGAGAGCGCTGCCATTCCCCCCCCCCCCCGTATGGTGAGGTACCCCGCTTGGCTAAACACACGCTCATGTTTGCAGGACGGAGGGCAGTGCGCACGTACAACTCGGATCTCCTGAGCAACACGGACTCCTGTTCGTTCTGTGGCAGCAACTGCAAGGAATGTGGATCGGGAATCTCCAGGAACTACGACAACTCTTCTGCAGCTTCCATGACCATCACCGTCTGGGGTTTGGGATGTCTGTTTGCTGCAGTCACTGCTTTTGTACTTTTATAGATTTCCTGAGTTTACATGCAGCCAGAGAATTTAGAGTTCATTGGTTTAATGTTATAGTACAATGATTTCCCTGTACACACTATAGTCTTAAGTAATGAGAACAGTAGGAGTAATACAGCTTTCACATAATGCTGTAAATATTATTCACTGGAGATTTACATTTATTTTTGTAATAGTGTTGCCTTTCACCACTGCATGAATCCATGTGGCATGTTTTAGGCTGTGTTTTGTACTGTGCAATGGGCTTAATAGCTTTCCTTGCAAATGACATACACTGAGGTTTTAGTTGATGTTGAAATTCAAACTACATCCGTATGTGCTATCATTTAAATGAGCAACTATTTCTTCTTCTCAAAGAAAATGAGAGAGTTAATGGGTTTTGAAAGAAGGCTGTGCCCTTTTGGCAAAAGAAGGCTGGCAAAATACACTGAAAATAATAAAAAGCAGATCTAAAAACTTCCCTTTCTGCAAATAAATCATTCTCTGACTTCAAAATATTTTTGCTAACAATGATATATGACATTATTGGTGGCGTCTGGCCATTTTGTGCTCTAGTATTAATCTGGTCACTATCATGATGCCACTTCAAGGTTGTATTGGGCAAGAACAGGGTAGTACATCCATGTTGTCCGTCTGAGCAATCCAACTACTAGAGGGAATGGAGTGTTGAAACATCTCAGCATAAGCCGTATTACACTGGGCATTTGGAATGCCTAACTGGGTAATATATCATGCACACATGAACAGTAATGTTGGAGAATTAAACCGTTCGCCACTACCCCTTGTGAAATGTCCCAAAATATCTTTTTGAACCTCAAGAGGGTGCAATGCACATTCTTTTAACACTGTTAGCCTTCTGGACCAACAAAAGGGAGGGGGCGGTTTTTAACAATATGCAAAATTACATCATATTCATCATATATCAAAATCGTATAACTTCTAAAAATATTGCTTTGCTACCTTAATGCAATGTGATATACGTTTATGTTATTCTACAAGGAGAAAGATTACATACTTAAAAAATAACAATAAAACGTCCTGGGTATATTTTACAATACAAATCAACACATACTGATCATGTATTACACACTATCATATATATTCAAAAAAGAATGACGCTTATGGCAAAAGACTTATTCAGTGTGGCACCCACACCATCATGTTGGGTTCCTTCAGCAAGACTCTCGAGCCCCATGGGAATGTAAACGATGCCGGGGTGGGAAAGCAATGAACATACCCCTCCACACATACACACGCAATCTATCATCACCGAACATAAACATGCCTGGTCTCTGTATACACGTTTAGAGTTTTCAGTGCAACGCCTGTGATCATCTCTTTAAGTCCACAGCGCAGATATGGAACACATACAGACGTTCCATTCATAAGCGAGCGATTTATGTGTTGTTTAGAAAGCTTGCTGGTAGTGTCTTTACCATGTTGCACATGAAACAGCTGTCCAGACTGATACTGCTTGACTGACAGTTGGTGAAACAGTTTCACTTCCCTAACACTAGATGGCATGCTTGGTGTTATCTAGACTCCCTTGAGCCCTGAAGTTTGAGTAAGCTGATCGAATCAAAGGAATCAGGAAGGGGGTACAGGAAGAAACATCGCGCGTTTAGGATTTCTGAGATAACGTTCTATAACGTTAACATTACGTTATGACGTAAAATAATCAACTTACAAGCCCAGTTGCTTGTAATTGCCAGCTAGCAAAGTAGTCCGTGTAGGGTTAAACAATTTAGACAAACGATTTCATCCAGACTATATTAGCATTGAAAACATTCTTGTTTTGGTTCGGACCGAAATGTTGTCTGCAAGATTTTACTCAATGAATATCTAGGAAAACCTTTTAGTAAAGTAGTAGGCCCATGTGGGAATAGTTTTTGGCAAGGTGATTAAGGGTGTCAACAGAGTGCTCTACCGGCACGAAGGAGGGGTTGGGGGACAACAATGGCCCCAACTAGTTTGTCGAAAAGTCTCATGGATGAACTGCATGTTGACAATGAGATTACTAAATGAATATACGCAGCATATTAAAATGAATGTGAATACTAAAAGTTATAGGGATCTTACCAGTGAGGCACAATACAATCAACACCAAAAGCAACCCTTCCTGATTGAAAAGTATCATGTAATGCTCAAAAACAGTCATTTACGTTTGTGTGTCAGTGGCCATAGGTAAAGTAAATTAATAAATACTATTACGCTCTGAAAGTATGTCTCAAATGGTTCTAACTGGAAGACATGCGGATATTAGGTAATTCCACATTGAAATATGACAAAAGCAAGACCGTCAAATTTACTAAAATAGTGTTATATTCCCTGGGCAAAACACCGTTGGAAAGATTTTCACCAAGAAAATACACAAACACATGTTAAGGAAACTTGATACAGTCAACTAGACAAAGCCAGCAGAGCTCACATCAACATCAAACAATAATTGAGGGCTCCACATTTCCAAACATCCAGTGATAATTAATGGCGTTTTATGTCTGCTTTTCATGTCTGCTGCCTTCATCAGGACGCTACGTTTGCTCCGCACGGCAAGGTTTAGTCACCGGGGTGAGGCATGGAAAATCCCTTTGAACCTGGGCCCCACCCAGAGCGCGTGTGTATTTACCTAACCTCGGGCTGCTCTCCTCCTGGGTGACCGCTCAGACAGCGCCACTGCTCCCGACAGGACCCATCCATCCCAGAAGGGGGGGGGTCCACTCGAGGAAGAAAGGTAACGTCAGGATAGGTTTGGGTCATTCTGCTGTATGTACCCCCCCCCCCCCCATCTATCAGAACAACAGAGGTTCTTTAAGGAAGGGGTGATGCTTAGCGGAATCAGTCTGTCTAATTCTGTGTCATCGCAGGTAGAGTGTAGTCCAGATTCCCAGAAGACGAGTTAGTGTGTGTATGCGTGTACATTTGGAAGTAGACATACCCATAATACTTTGGTAAGGCTAATACACTGGTTGAAGAAGTTAGTTTGAGAAATACCACACTCAATACCTACAAGGGTTTCAGGTGTTTCATTTAACTTATTCTTGCACCTACCTCTGTTAGGTATCCATGTGTGAATAGATCTAAACAGGCAAAATACCATGGAAGACTCTTATCTGGCATCATTGACAATAGCGACAACAGACCGAAGTGGCCTGAGAGTGGTGAAATGGCCGTAAAAGGGCTGGGACTGAGAGTGATTGACTGATTTTGTCTGACAAGGCCCAAACAATGTCTATGGGCTCGATTAATCAAGCCTGATGCTTTGGCACGTGACTCAGTGGAACACAGTGATCTGTAAAAGTCTGCGTGTGTGTTTTTACGAGAGCAGCCGGATGAGTGGCACACGGTAGGGGGATAGACTAAACTTAGCGAGGGCTACTGCCTGCACGCACAGGGGGCGCCCCCTGAACCCAAATATGACTTTAGTCTAAGGCACTGCATACTTTTCCATTCATTTTTCACCCAGGTCAATGTTGCTGGCTCAGAGTCAGCCGCCACACATTTCCTCTACCACAACGGACAATTAGGTTAACTAGAAGCAGGTGGAAAGTGAGTGGCACCGTGATCCCCCGAGTGTGTGTGTGTGTGTGTGTGGGTAAGAGTGTGTGTGTGTGTGCGTGTGTGTGTGTTTGTTTGTGTGTGTGTGGTAGAGAGAGTAAAGATATCGTCAGTGTGTGCATATGCATAAAGTGTGTATCTGATTGGCATGGGTTTGGAAGCCATGGAAAATGTGAGGGTCCTCCCTACCACTTGATTGGGGCCATCACTTTATGGTTGGACCAGCGCTGATGTGGGCGCGTGATCAGCTTTGATTGTTCTGCTTTGGGAAAACACTTCCAGTTGATTTTTCACATATGACACGTAGGTCTGTGCAGCAGCAGCAGAAATTGTGGGTGTGATTAACACAAAGGCAGGGGAAATAAACAGTTTCTCCATGTTATTTCAATCCCTTGGATAAGAATAAAGAATGGGTCTAAAATATACCAGCTTGTTGCTTGGGTAAAGGCCTGGCATGTAGATAAGGTACACAGTACAGCTCATAGTTGAATAAGATAGTTTAATAAGACACAACAAACTATCATCTTTTGATAGTGAAACATTGCAAGATTTAAAAACACAAACTAAGGTAGGACACATATTGGCCAATGTGCATGCTCAAACCTGCACACACACACACACACACACACCAGTTTAAACACGCACACACACACACACACACACACACACACACACACACACACACACACACACACACACACGTATAACCTATAGTCTGCTGCCTGACTAACCCTGTCAGAGTTGAGCAGTTTTCTGTCACAGTTAAAATACTTTTGCAGGAGGGCTTATGTTATAAAAGTCAAAAGCATGTTTTTTCCACTGCTACCGGGCAGCGATGTGCATTGGGTCCAGTCTGAGTGATGGAATTATGGAGAGGCACACTGGGTATTCACCCAACACAGTGTCAAACGGTTGATATATTTTCGCTCCACACCTCTCTCTCTCTCTCTCTCTCTCCCTCTCTCTCTCTCTCTCTCTCTCTCTCTCTCTCTTTCGCTCTCTCTCTCTCTCCCTGTTTTTTGATGATTCCCAACGGTCCTTATTTTGGGGATTTTCTGTGAAACAAGTAGTGAATTTGCACACACACACACACACACACACACACACACACACACACACACACACACACACACACACTCG
>JAVQJS010116044.1:0-11744 GCA_036024795.1 Galaxias rostratus | reverse complement strand
CTCTCTCTCTCTCTCTCTCTCTCTCCTCCTGTCTCTCTCCCCCTCTTCATGTCTGTCTGTCTAAATCATTCAGTGATGCATGCACACTACAGAACTCAATCCCTTCCTCTAAAACCATTCGCTGTCATATTCCCACTACAGACCTCAATGTCTCCATTCGCTGTCACATTCCTACTGCAGACCTCAATCACCTCCATTCACTGTCACATTCCTACTGCAGACCTCAATCACTTCCATTCACTGTCCTATTCCCACTACAGACCTCAATGTCAACTCATTCCACCACTCTCCTAATGGGTTTGACATCCACAATATTCCAGGCGTTCCTGACATCCACACAGTATTCCGGACGTTCCTGACATCCACAGAGTATTTCAGGAGCTCCTGGGACACAAGGCTTAAACCGGAATCTTGTGTTTGTGGGTCGAGATGCTTTCGGTGAAACACAAAGGTACGTGCAGTGAACGGTACAGTGGAGCCGCACTTCATAACAACGTTTAATATTCCGTCTGCACCGTCTGTAACGTCGGTAACGTCTCTCTGGGAAATCTGATTATGGCTCCAGATAAATGATGTCTACCTGGATGTTCATTGTAGGAGGAGAACTCATTAATCCAGTGGGAATTTGAGTGAGAAACGAACCGAAGTGTGTCGGGTTAAGATCTGATGGACTGGAATGGGAGAAAGGCTTCAGCGTTGTCTCACACTAGAGAGACAGGGGGGGTATAGAGAGAGAGGGAGAGAGGGGGGGAGGGGGGGGGGAGAGACATGGAAGGAGAGACACAGGGAGACATCCCGGAAACACTGGGGTGTGTAATAGGACAAATAAGGGCCATGTGACATCACTGATCCCTGGCTTGTGTAAAGCCTTGTTTCATTAAAGTAATGGTCGTCCGTTATGTAATCTGCCGTTGAATGAACTCTAAAAACGGATCTGCCATAATCAGAAGCAGTAGGGTGTGTGTGTGTGTGTGTGTGTGTGTGTGTGTGTGTTTGCTAACGCTGTCACCAAGGCTCCCGCTGCGACCTTACAACTGAGTTGAAAGGGTCAAGCTCTCACACACCCACACACACCCACACCCACCCACACCCACCCACACCCACCCACACACACCCACACACACCCACACAGTTATTCATCTCCTTTTCTGCCTTCTGTTCCTTGTCTGTTTTGTGCTGTGCTGTGTATTTTCCTTGTAAAGCCACCTTGGTTATAAGAAAGGCTCTATATAAATGTATAATCATTATTTTTCACAGCTCTGGAAGTATCCCTGGGGCCATTGTCCATTTGAAAGGCCAATTTCAACCAACTCGCAACCTTCCAAGCTGATGTCTTGAGATGTTGCTTTAATTATTCCACATTTCCTTTCTTATGCCATATTTAATGACATAACAGTCCCTCCAGCACCAAAACATCCCCACAACATGATTCTGCCAAGCCCGTGATCAACATTTGGAATTAGGGATGTCACGAGAACCAATATCGATGCCAATATTCTCAAAAACGGGACCATACTCGTTTTCTACAGTATCGAAGGTGCCAGCTGCAGGTATGTAAGCAAACAAACAGCAGCAAAAAGACTTCACTTTTGTGAATTCCCGGCGTTGTGAAACCCATTTTCTTTCAGGTTTACTGTCCGAAGCACCACCTGTGGTAGACAAAGTTGGTTTTGTGATCTGCCATAGGATCCAGAGAGAAGATGACCATGATGAACGCAGATATGCAAGACAAAGGATGTCACGCACCTGCTAACTTAATGTCTTCATCAAAACAATTTGGAAAGGATAACTTTGGTGGAGAAAATAAGAGTGAATAGATTTGGACCAGATCAACCAAATATTAAAAAAGAACAACAGGCTAGCAAGAACAGTAAAGAAACGTACGCAAAAGGCCTACGTTCTCATAGTTAGTATAAGAAGGATGGCTAGCAGGATGCAGTCATGCAAATGCCAGTTTTTGCTCGCTGATCCTAATTTTTTGAACAGCTGGGATGGATACAAGGCAGACTGTGTCAAGAGTAAGGGACATGAAACATGTTTTATAATACAGTATATGCTATAATAGCAGTATGTTTAAATATTCGCCGACCTACCTAAGGAAGGCTATGCTCTCTATGGAGAATAAACTAATCAAAAACACCCCTGACTTTTTGATATTTAAGTAATTTAGATGTTTGCCACTCAGAATGACCACATTCCTTTCAAATCCAAATAAGACAACAGACACACAAAGTTCCCCTGACCCCAATTTTTTGTGGTTGACCTTACTAAAAGTTTATGTTGAAGTTTATGGAATTTAATCCTGCTCAAGATGCATCCACACTACCCACATTGCACACCGGTGACACATTAGCTGCCATGACAAAATCAAAGCAACTCTACAAACACCCTGCATATAACCAAAAGAACACACAACAAATACGGATGCAAATAGTCTACATAAAGAGGCTTTAATCAAGACAGACGCGTTTACCTGGTGTATCTGAGAGCGTTGGAACATTGACGGATCCTGGAACCATCAGCAAAGAAGCTCCCGATTCAAGTCCAGGGAGGTCTCCAGGTATGTTCACTGGGAAGCAGCAGTAAAATAAGCTGACTAAAACCTAGTCCAATGGCTTATCTTTTGTTGATAACTTTCGGTCTATTGTGATATTTGAAAACATTGAACTTAAACACTGAACACTTAAACATAAAGCACTTAAAATTAAAATAAGCTAAAGAAATTAGACAAGCATTTGGCAAGGCCAAAAAACAACTGATTCCAGAGGGATAGTGGATTCAAAAGCTTTGTTATTTAAGGGGCTATTGAGGTGCACTGCATCCAATGCTAACTTAACAGAGCTGATGGCAAACTAGTTTCTGTTAAAGGAACTGCAGAATCCTTGGACGTGTATAAAGTAGAGGTTGGTGAACATTGGTGATTCTGACAGTGGTGTTAATCACCTGCACATAAAAGGCTATACGTTTTGTATTGATGTTTTGTTTAGAAGAAAACCAAAAACTGCAGTATAGAACAAGTTTTTTTTTATCGTTTAAGGTGAGCACCTTACCAATTGACTTGTGGTCACTTTCAGCAGGAGACGACAATCCCAGTATTAAGTTATCAGAAGAAGTAGGCTTGATTTCTGAAGACACATCTGAAAGATTTTATGAATTTTCAGTCCTGTAGACCCTGGGGTTAACAATCCATCCCTCAAGTACCTCCAGCCATTCCGGATGATAAATACTTTTAGCACACTTGGTATAATAAGTCACATATAGCAAGGCCTTAACTAATTGCACCAGTTGTGCTGGTATTAGGGGAAAATACAATGCCTGGCATGATTGGAGATACTTGAGGACTGGATTGGGAACCACCACGGTGTAGACAAATAAACAAAGCCAAAACCACCATTGTAAATCCATCCAAAGTCTTACCATTAGCCTGTTTGTCAAAGTCCTTGTTGAATAGTTGATCTGCAGAGATGTTTGAGAAATTGTCATCATCGAAAGGGTTCCATGTCGGCTGTGTAGGGCTGCCAGTGGCGGGCTCAGACAGAGCAGCTGTTTCACATACACTGTGAGGAAGGGATTGGCTGCTGTTTGATTGATTTGTACTGACTAACCTGGGGAGTAAAATTAAGTAGTGTGATTTCGAACCAAACAACAGATAATTATTTCATTTTTTATATATATTATATGTATTTCCTTTGTCAAGAAACCCTCCTATCTGCATAGGCTTTTATGAAAGTGGTTAGTATATACTAACCACTTTCATAAAAGTCTATGCAGATTGGAGGGTTTCTTGACAAAGGGTATCAAACATTACCAAACCATGTTTTCTATGAACTGCGTTTTGCAGCATTCACTTACTTGTTCAAGGCAACATTGTCATCTGCCTGGAGCTGCAGTGAAGAGTCACTCCCACATATCTCAGTCATTGTACTCTGCATGGGGTCGCTGGAGTCAAGTGTCGGATCTGCACACTCCTCCGGTTTGGTGGCTAGAACTGCAGCCCGACTCTGATCAGTGGTGGCCTAGGATGACAACATAAATGCATATCATTAAATAGTGTAAGGCCAGGCAACGAATGAAGAACATTACATTGCACAGGAGGGGATGTTTTAGAGAAATTATTACATATTTGGCTAATTAGAGTTAAAAACAATTCTGCAGCAGCTCACAGTTCAAGGATCACACGTTTTTCTGTTGAAAATGCCAACAAAAGCAGCTTTTTAAGCCAGCTGGTTTAGAAGTCAGAGTGAATGACAAAAAATCTTTAGCAATTATTAATAAAGGAAAAATACTATTATAATGCCAATATCAGTAGGATGCCAGTAACTCATGGTGCAATCACAATGGTTAAATTACAATGGATAATAGTTTAAAAAAAAACAACAAAGCCACAATGAAAAGACGCAATGTAAGGAACTCTGATTCCATTAGCATGAAAAAAGTTTGGCAACGTCACTTAAAAAATATGAAGTCAAAGTACCACTGACTTGGTGCCCGCCCCCACCCACCCATAACGGAAAAATAGAAAAGCAAGTGAATGCTAGTAGAATGTGTATTTTAGGAGGCAGGACATGGTTAGTAGTTGCACACTCAGCTGGAGAGTTACCGGCGGCCCCTCCTCTGCTGTGTTTAGGCTGCTCTCTGTAGTGCTGAAGTGGGCTGGGACAGGTGTCAGCATAGCCGTTTGCTGCTGGGAAGCTGCAGAGGCCGGGGTAGGGGCAGGCTGAGTCAAAGACGGTTGAGCAGTTGCTGGGGCAGCTTGAGCAGCCTGCTTGCGCCGAGCGGGGGCTTTTGGTGGGCCCGGGCTGGACGGGGGCTGGGCTGCCTGCTGCGAAGTGGCATTTGCAACAATAAGAGGTGTGGCATGTCGTTGGCCAGGAATCTGTGATTGGACCAGTGGTTGGGCCTCAGGAGTGGTCATAGATGAAACTCTTCTCCCTGCTACGACATCAGTTCCAGCTGGAGTTGGTTGTCCTGGCTATCAGACAGACATGGATGACAGTATGCGGTGTCAGGGAACCTTAAAGCTTGCAAAGTGTTCTCTTCCAGACTAGCTTTAGGTATGCACATACCAGTGCCTTGGGCTTTGGTGTTTCTACTCCTGACGCATAATTCTCCATATAGCTCTAATAGGTTGGCTTGGAAGCCTGCTTGTATGTGCCTCAATCTACTGTAACCTTTCTAATTCACCATACAGGGAGGTCATGCCTGTTCTAAAAGAAAATATGTGAGAAAATGCACAAGAGCAATTAACAGTTGCCGGGTTACCTTAGTTACAAAGTGACAACTCAGTATTTTTTTCCTCAGTTGATATAGTAACAAGCAACATCTTCTACATTCGCAGCACTGTCTAATAATAATAATATTAACAGTGAGAGGTAATCATCTATCCCTAAGGAGCTATAATAATAATAATAATACATTATATTTATAAAGCGCTTTTCAAAACACTCAAAGACGCTGAAATGAATGTGTACATGTTTAGTTAAAGAGCATGTTTTGTACTCTGTTGGCTAAAGCAGAGATGAAAGGTAACTCGTTTATAGTTGGGTGGCATCATGGATGTACCTGTTTCTGCCCAGCAGCAATCTGCGCAGTGGGGATTGGTGATTGAATCGCTGCAGCCTGTGGCACAGCAGAGCTTTGTGCTATTTGAGACTGAAGAGCCGCTGCCGGTTGAGAGAGGTTCAAGCTCACGCCTATAGGTTTAACAATAGAACAAATGATTAGGTGTCAACACAAGACGAAAAGTACCGAGCATCTTATTTCGACATTGGCATAAGTTTGAGCTGTACACATATATATATATATATATATATATATATATTGATTTCAAAGCAGCAGAATAAAGGATAACACATAGATTTCCAGTAGCTTTACATTAAAGAGCAATTGTACACAAGGTGGACTAGACTGTGTCCAGAGGATATTGCAACAAAGCCGCAGTACTGTGAAGGACCTGTAAGAGTTTATTCGACATTATTAACTGTGCAAGTACCTATAGTCTGGGCAGCGCCAGCAGAGATGTTGGCCCTTTTCCGAGGGGTGAGGGCGGCAGGCTGGATGGGTAGGATGCCAACAGCTGCACTGGGCTGGGCATGGGCAGCTTTGGGCCTCTGGCGGGGAGTGATGGAGGTCTCAGTGGTAGGAATAGGATCGGACAGCCTGGAGTGAGAGGTAGGTCTGGTTTAGTCAACAGCTTAAGTCAAACCCATGGCATCCATGTAGCTAGCTCGGTTTGTTAATTATTCTGAAATGATTTTGTAGCTAGACAGAAGTTGCAGTGAGGAACGTTGAGAGACTAATCCCTCATTTAGGGCCCCATGCTCACAGATACCTGGCCTTAGGCTGGCTTTGGCTCTTTTTTGCTGCTGCCTCACTGGCCTTGATTGGCTCCGGTAGCTTGTCAGGAATCTGCAAATTCTGGGTTATAAAGAGGAAAGACAGTTGTTTTGAGATGGGTTCCATTATTGACATTATGATCTATTTAAAATTAACCCAATAAAAAGCAACATATCATGCTGGCTGGAGTAGAATGATGGAAGGAGAGACGACATCCCAATAAAGAGACCAGACTGATGCCCAGTGCCAGAAAGACTGACCTTAACATTCTGAACAGGGCAATCCCGCCGAGCAAGTTTAAAAGCAAAGTGGGACACCAGGAAGATATCAGGTCTTTTGTCTGGGTCGGGCTCCAGCATGTACCCTGACATACCCCATCCAAATGAGGAAAGAAAGAGATTGAAGAAGAGAAAGAAAGTGGCTGAGTGAAAAAACAACTGTACTAGAGGAAACCACCGCCAATAAGCACTAAATGAGGCTGGCAAAAGAGGGGAGTCGGCTTTACCATACAAAAGTAGAAGCTTGTGGGGGAATACTAACGAATGAGGCAGTGCATGTCATAGGAGTAGCGGGAGTTGTCAGGAATGGTGAAGCTGCCGTCACAGATGGCCACCTGGCTTTCCCCAAAGGGCAGAGTGAAGAAACACAACTTATACAGCAGACAGCCAAGTGCCTGGAGAAAAAACAACACTCGCAAGCATGCATGCACACACACACACACACACACACACACACAAAAAAAAAAAAAATAGTGCGGTAACTAATGTTGTTTCACAATTAGAAAACATTCGCCAATGCCAACTGACAAAAGGTGAAAACATTACACAACCAAACCAAATTACTTGACTACAATTAATAATCAATGTTGTTTTCCACACATGCTTTTATAGGAGGCTGGAACAAACAGTGTTCTTGTTTTTCTCTGTCTATTCAAGCAACACTGTTTATGCAGCAAAAAAACATCTCCCTACGCAGGTTATGTTGACTGGCTGAATCTTAGGTAATGAACAATTTAAGGATACCGCTAGGGGCAAAAAACATTCAATGTCACTCACCCAGATGTCAGCTTTAGTAGTGATGACCACGCTATTGTAGAAATTCACCATCTCTGGGGCACGATATGATAAAGTTGTATACCTGAGAAAAGGATATAAAGGGGAATAGGTTATGAACACTCTATTTTGTGTGTTCTTTTTCTCTACAGTTCCTCTGGATATAAGATTGAATTCCCAACATACAAAGACAAACTAACAAGGCAATATTTCTTGATATGGCAACGGATTCGTGATAAGAGACAAGGTGTGACAATGAAATACAAAAACACTGTCAACTGTTGTATACTTGACTATTGCAGGCAATAAATGTGTTAAACCGCATTTGACAACTAAGCAAATTGGGTAATGTTTCTGTAATGTCTAGACCAAGCCAACTCACTTTTTGATTTCCTCCTCGACTATAGTTACTCCATCGGTCCGTGGGTTCTGGAACTTGTTTGTGGCACTTCCAAAGTCACAAAGCACGTAGTGTCCTTTATCATGCAACAAGATGTTCTCTACCTGTAGAAAGCCATGACCAAGCTCAAGAAGTGACCAAGAACCCGACCAGCAGATACATTGGCAAACAACACCCTCTGGTTAAACAGCCAGGCAGGACAAGTTAATCACAGTAAGCACTTGATGGGGGGTGCTATAGATTATGGGCCACTCATGTTCATAGGTTTCTCAGTAAGAAGCGGAAGAAGTGTGATGTACTGAATGAGGAGACGAGAAGGTGGCAGAAAGACCTGAAAGCTTACGGTAACCAAACACCTAACCTTGAGGTCCCGATGGATGATTGGGGTCTTGCATTGGTGCAGGCGAGACACCGCGTCGCACGTGTCGCAGAAGATCTGCAGCACCTCTGCCTCGGTGAAGCCGGTCTGCAGCCGCTGGTTCATCAGGTTCACCACCTGGCCCCCTGCAAAGACAGGAGGACCCAGCACTCTAAACCAGCAGCATGTATACAGAGATACACCTAAAGTGATCCATCCAGCATATCATTATCATGCATAACAGAAGCAGTAAAAACATATTGACTGCAGCCTGATGACAATTCTTAATGGAGAGTGCCCTCATGTGGACTAATATTAGTACTTTGAGATAAGGGAAGGTGGAAACGACGCATTTCTATTGACCGAACCGCTGACTAAATGATGTGCATAGAATAATATGAAGCTAACAAATGGACATCACAGAAACCCATTCTTTGTACAGTTCATGTCCCCATGGTCCTAGGCAAACTGGCCCTCACAATCACTTCCATCCACAACTTCATCACAATGCCATGACAACACTAGTAAACAAAGGAAAGAATGGACTCCTCATGCACGTCTTTTAGCATGAGACTGAAGACTTACCCTTGCAGAAGTCCATGAGGATGAGAACTTCCCATACGTCCCCTCCGCCCACAGCAGTGGTACTGGAGTCGAGATAACCGACAATGTTCTTGTGGCCAACTAAGTCCTTCTGCAAAGGAACCAAAGACACAGGGCAACATCCTATAATGGGCATTTTTTTTCAAGTGATATGCTGCAGAATAGTCGTAGTTTGTATTTTAAACAGTTAAAGTATATAGTAAAGACATAATTCATAAAATCATAAGATCCTAGGCACCAACCCTAATCCTAAACACTACATAGGGTGAAACAGTCTATAATCTAGAAACTCACCATTATTTGAATTTCACACTTGCACACTTTCAGATCGTGCTCATTGTTGACGTACATTCGCTTAAGAGCACAACGCACCCCCTGATTTGTTTTGACCAGGAACACTATGGCAAAACCCCCTGTAGGAGAGATTAACACAGTGTTCAATTTGGTTGAACACACTGATACAGGTTATAATAAATAGCTTGGTCTGGTTGTACAACTAAAAGATGGAGCACAAACAGCAGAGGTGCTATATGTGTATCATGAATAATTTGTCCTTGTACGAGACTGTTACATTTGGTCAATATTCTAGTCATGATATGTGGGTTTAGCTACTGTGAAAATAGGTCCTTCTTTTTACTGTCAGCTACATCAAGATATATTTGCACAGTATTCCATTCCTGAAAACTTAACAGGAACAAGGAGCTGTACCCCTCACTTGACAGTAGTGCAATGGTTTTGCACGTCATCGTGTTGAAACTGCAGTGTACATTAATGCATGGGTACACTACTGAACAAAAGGTGGATTACGGTCTAAACCTGTGGCAGTTTAAAGCTTTTAAATTCCATTGAACAAATATCAGAAATAAGAATCATTGAGCAGGATGACCCATAATTTGGATTTTCCTTTCCTTCCTTACTGCAAATTCTTACTATCTAGGGGCTACTAGTAATGAGTATTAGTTTGGACCTCATGATCGGATATATTTACATTGAACACAATATGACCTCTATCCAAGTAAGGTGCCTGCATAATAGATAAACGGAAAGATGGAAGGGAAAGGGAAATTACTAACTTTAAATACGAGGACAGGTACATGTTGTACTGACTTGATTTATCGATAAAACTCAGAATAGCTTAAACAAAGTATTACAAACATGAACCATAGAAAAGTTCAGTAGAACTGGGTACCACCCCATGCCCTTAAAATAATACCTAAATCCAAGAACTGTATCTATGTGGTGTATATCTATGTAGATTGAGAGTTGACAAATACAGCTTTATACATCAAATCAGCAAGACAGGGAACTAGGGGAACGCATGTTTCAATAAGGCATTAGATAGTCACAGGCAGACAATGTTAAAAGTCTTGACTTTTTAAGAATTACACTAGCCTCTACACAGCTTCCAAATTGCATGCCCATCAATTTGTTGGCATGCTAATGAACAATAGTCAGCGGCCCTGAGAGCTCACCTTCGGCTATGATCTCTTCCACGGTGACTTGGTACCTCCCGATGGTAAATGCACGTCCAATTAAATTGCCACCTGCGTGGCTGGAGCCACTGCTCCCACCTCCAGAACCTGGCCCAGAACTGACCAACTCTCGGCGAGAATCGAAGAACTTCCTCATGATACCAGATGATGAGGGGATTTAAACCCTCAATTACAGATGATTCTTGATAAACAATCCTAGTGTTGTATTTCTTTACGACTGGACCTTTCTAGCTACGCTTATTACGCTAGTTCGAGGCAGAAAGGATGTCTAACCAATGCTTCAAGGCATGCAGTGATATATTTGTCGGTGATGATAAACCCCCTCTGAATAGCGTTAATACAGACCACCAGTCTTCCCTATGTTGGAAAGCCACTGAAATAATAATGATGATAATAACGTTAGTGACCATGAAATTTACATCAACTAACTAGCTTTTGTATTTGAGGGGAGGCATTTTCCATCAATCCAGCTGCGCTTGCTGCTGCTGATTGCCTCTTCCATCTCTTCCAATCCCTCTGTACGACCGTAGCAGGCTAACGTTAGCTAACAAGAAGGCTAATTTTGACATTTCACATAATATATGATATAGCTATCTAAGGTTATACAGGTTATGTAGAAATTATTTTGGAAGAAAGATATCTGTAGCACCAAGTAAATGACCCCGGAAAAGCGTCATGCATTATGGATACCGAATGATAAGTTATTTTAGCCAACGTTTATGTAGCTAACTAACCTTAGCGGACAGCAGCTGGATACGCAAATACGGACTAGCTAGCTGGTTTGCGAAACTCTGCCCTAGCACATCAACAAAAACGTTAGCTAGAACTTGTAGCTAATTTCTTAAAAGCAAATACATACGCAATGGACATGTGGCTACATGTTAAATATGTTGCAACTATATTAAATATTCAAGTCTACAACAGACTGACGACCGCAACAACATATAATTAGTATGTATTTCGCTAACGCTAGCAAGAAAAAGATTGCTAGATATCTATCAAAACATCGCTCAACGCTAACAACATGAACGCTACACTTTGTTAATGTGGGATCATGGGAATTGTAGTGTAGTAGTCAGCCGAGTTGCGCTGTCCTTTTTCTAGAGCGAGTTATGTTAAAAAAGATTTCCAAAAATGTTTTCTGTTTGCAATGGGGATGCGATTAGTAATTTTAATCTTGCATCAGTAAAATTGTTTGTCTTATTTATGTTGTATGTATTTATGTATGGTATGCGATTCATAAGATGTATACGAAATCCTCAATATACGCATAGGCCTATTTTCATTATGCGCATTCGCATCTTCATTCAACTTTGCAAATCTTTACTATGGTCTTGCAAATGCACGCTAAATACGGTCGGAGAGAGAGAGAGAGAGAGAGAGAGAGAGAGAGAGAGAGAGAGAGAGAGCGTTTGTGTGTGTGTGTGTGTGTGTGTGTGTGTGTGTGTGTGTGTGTGTGTGTGTGTGTGTGTTTGCTTGTGCATGCATATGTGCGCGCTCGC
>JAVQJS010116040.1:0-25085 GCA_036024795.1 Galaxias rostratus | reverse complement strand
TGTGATTGGTGTGTGTGTATGTGGTGTGTGTGTGTGTGTGGTGTGTGTGGTGTGTGTGTGTGTGTGTGGTGTGTGTGTTTTTGTGTGTGTGGTGTGTGTGTGTGTGTGGTGTGTGTGTGAGTGTGTGTGTGGTGTGTGTGTGTGTGTGTTTGTTGTGTGTGTGTGTGTGGTGTGTTTGTGTGTGTGTGTGTGGTGTGTGTGTTTTTGTGTGTGTGGTGTGATGTTATAACTATTATTATTCATAGTAATAATTGTCTTGTAGAATCATAGACAAAATAGACATCTTTCCCATTTTAAGTTTATTTTTAAATCATCACAGTCAAGCATGTTCAGAGTCAATTCAAGCAATAGACTTGAAAAAGATTTTAGATGTCAATTTAACATAAGATGCGCTGATCCATAAAGTAAAAAATAAATTTTGATATTATCAAATAATGTACCATTTGCAGGAGTGGAACTAGACGAGCAAATAGGAAATAAAGTCATTAGGGAAAACATCAGCCTATAACAGGAGTGGCTGCAGGTGGGGTTGGAGCTGTGGCTTTCACAGAGGTTGGGGTTTGAGTTGGCGCTGAAGTTGGGACTGGGGCTGGAGCGGGAGCTGGGGCCAGAAATATGCTGAGAAGGAATTGGAGCAGCTGTTCTGGTGTCAATTGAGGTGTCATCGAGGTTCCAATCTACAAATTATGGAACACAAACATCGCTGACTGTTAGAAGCACATCCATTCAAGCACAGAATAAATTTAAAGTAAGATATACCTCGTTTGAGTCCGAATCGGATTCCGAATTGGATAAAGATTTTGAGTGTGCAATATGCTCATGGTCCATCACCATCTAAACAATCATGTGAAAACAACATGTTTTGTTAGTTGGAAATGTTTGCAAAATATCAATGATTCTACAAATGTTCATACTCACAGGGAGAGCCAATAAGTGGCCCAAAAGGCATCCCATGAGGATTGTGGTTTTTATCATGGTTCCTGTGGCCACTACCATGGAACATTAACAGAGATATGAATAGGACAGTAACACTAGAAACATAAATAATATACAAAAAAACATAAAACTTAAAAACAAAAGGAAAATGAAAGTTTAGAAAACAAGTAGTTGTGTTACCTTTTAGGGATCCACTAAGTCCAGCAGTTAGTCAAGTCAATGACGAGGTAAAGAAACTAAGTTGTGAGGTCCTTCTTAAATGGAATCAAATTACCCAACCATGTTGAGAAATACTGTATTTAGACATGGTGTTTTGAAATATGAAATATGCTAAAACATAGGAGGTGCGGCTGGGATTACAGTTGGACAATAGGGTTGACTCAATTGTTTACTATTGTAGTATTATTTGATTGCAACCGAAACAATACATTGTTTTTTTTCTTTGGAATTTATTTCAACGTTTAAAGGTTACACATTTGCAACATGCTGTCAGTGTTCTAGCTGCCAAGCCACTGTTGCAAAATTAAGGAAAGCTTACCTTAACCATGGGACTATGTGGGGCTACGATTACTAAATCAAACTGGATTATTGTCTGAAACTGAATTGAATGCAACACCAAGCAAACAAGCCCCACCTCACCACAAGAAAAGTGTCCTTATTTGTTTCGCTTTACTCCAACAAATGTTGACTTAAACGTTGTTACTTAGTTTTCTATTTAGCATTTTTAACACTAATGTAATGCAGATATATCCATTAAAGTCATGGATTGAATGTATATTATTGGATCGATATTTGGATCAAAGTTTCAATGCAAAGCATTGTCAACATAGTCAACATCACTTTGCTCAAAATGAAGTACTGTAAATTATGCATTTACATAGGATTTCAACTCAAAGTTTATTAGCAAATACTATGGAAAATCACTGTATTACACATTCAACAAAACATGACTCATTGACATGGCCACTTTGTTTTCACAATACCTTTCTGTAGCACATAAAAGAAGGAATGCATAGTCGTTTACAGAACAAATAGAGAGCGCACTCAAGAGACAAGTAAGTGTTTGGCAAACACATTATTTCTATTTAAAGATTGAGTGATAAACGAGTGCTAACTTTTTTTTAATTGTAATTGTAGTTTTTATTTGGAAAGGTATGGAGTTCTTTTGTGTTGTGGTTTTATTTGTATCATCAGTGGCAGCACATGTAAGTACTCATTTTTATAACAATGAAGTAAAATTATAAATAAGTTATAAGAAATAAAACTACAATAATATTTTTTACCCCAAAAAAATCAATTTCTTTGGACATTTGGAAAAATGTTGTGAGATTTAACAGATGATGTTGAGTAATTTATTTATTTGTATTTTATTTTTTTCTGACATTCCAACTCAAACAGCATGTTTGTAATTTAAAGTAAAACAATAAATGTTAAGAGGTAACCTGTGTATGAGAATATATATGTTTTTGACCTCTCAGCAGTGTTTACTTTGTTGAACCATTGCTATTGATGATGTGATAATCCTGTCTTGCCAGCCTGACCCACGGTCACAGTGGCTGCAGGAAATGCCACAGCTCCCTACCGTCTCTGAAGTCAAGAGCTACAGTGGCCCTTGGGTTAGAAAAAAAAAGCCGCTGTGCATTTTGCTTTTACACAGTTTAATTTGATTATCAATGATTATTAAACAATACAAATAAAGCAAACTTATTAATTGTTTTGTCAAGCCTACTGATGGCGATGGAGCCCCTTCTCAGACTGGAAGGAGCCCAATTGGTGGAGGAAGAGGTGGCCATGGTCCTATAAGAGGGGGACCTTTGGGACCACGAGGGAACGGAGATCGTCCTGGTCGCCCTCAATGGGTATGAGGCATTGTTCCTTATGGTTATAACACAAACATTGCTTATTAAGGTAATAAGTCCTCACAAATAGTTCTTTGTAGCAAGATGAGATGCCACCTTGGATGCCAAACACACCTATGGGAGGGTCAGGAAATGGAGGCAGCCAGCAGCCTACTGGAGGAGCACCTGGACCCAACCCTCCAGGGGGAACTCTAGTATGTGACTTCTAGGGGGTATACACAATTTAGTGTCCACAATTTTCAACAAACGATAGACATTGTGTGCACAACATGGAAAGATTCAGCTTCATTTCTTGAATTGACTTCGGAATCTATTCAGGATTCCAGGGTTTTATCATGCACACAGTGATGTTCTTATTTTGTCCCCAAAAGTCCCTTTGTTCTAAAGGCTGACTGCCTGTTATCTTCTACAGGGCCCTGACTTTAGTGACAGTCCTGCACCGGGAGCCTTCCTTGACCAAATGCCACTAGACTTTGGTGGCCGTAGAGGGGGCGCCCTAGGGCCCTCTGGACGTGGGGGGCCTAGCAGGAGACAAAAGGGGAGGCCCAATAAGAGGGTAAGCTTATGGCCAAGGAGCAGTTGGCTGAGGGTCATTCCAACTATTGGAAATAAGATAACTGTGAACTCTGGGTTGTATCTTTTCAGCCTACTACACCACCTGGAACAGGGGATGGATCTCCATTTGATACAATCCTCATGGGAGGGAAACCAAATCCAGGGGTTGAGGTAGTTGGCTTCCACAATTATATTAAAAACATTTTCATTTACAGCTGTAATACACAAATATACTGTAGAATACACAAGCTATTGTATATTATATAATATATTGTAATGATGAATGTAATGATTTTGTAATTGAATCTTTACATTTTATTTCTTCTCTAGGCTAATAGAGAGTTTATCCCCTTTGTCAAGGTACATCTTTTATATGGCTGGGATATTTTAAATAAATAACTGTGAAACCCATGTTACAATGTGACATTCAATGTAAGAAACAAAACACTACAGCACACAAACCATGTAATAAACATACAACATATTAAACGTGTTTTGCAACTAAAATCTATTTTTTTTTAAATGTGTCTTTTAGAATTCAACTGGTCTGCAACTGAAAGAGGTAAGATTTCTAAACTATAAGTAAAAAGAGGATTTTTACTTTATGGCTTTGCAATCTCAACCAACATGTATTTTTAAACCTTAATGCAAGGGGGTAAACAAAGCATATCTAAAAGGTTAAAAATGTTAGTACAGTGATTTCAATGTTTCTATTAATAGGGTGAGAACATTTTCCTGCTGCCACAAGTAAGCAATCTACATACATTTACAATGCGTTGTTTTTAAGAACCATCATCATCTCAATCCTGATCTAATAATTACAGTATATTATTTAATTGTTTATTAATTATTTTTCATTATGTTAGAGTCAGGATGAAGGCAGACCTCCACATCCACAGGTACAGCAACACCCGACTGGTTCTCCACATTATGTCAATATTTTAGAATGTATTTTCCTACTCAATACAAATCAAAAAATTCCAATACTACAATTTGCTAGTAATTAGATGCCTTTCTCTTATTTGTTTTATAGGGGAATATCAGTGGCCCTCAGAGATTAGGGGTATGAAGCGATACATTTGAACTGCACAATAATTTTATACTAATAATAATACATTATATTTATGAAGCGCTTTTCAAAACACACAAAGACGCTGAGACTCAAAGACTTAAGATTAGTCTATATTTATTTTACAAAGGTAACTTTGCTTTCTCATTAATGCTTTTGACAGTATGGATACGGATATTCTGGTTTTCAGGTATTTGTTATTTGATTTTCTTTTAAGATGGATCCCCAAAGAATTTTTGCTTTTAAAAATGTGAAGGAAGCTTAATTTGACTTTATTGTTATTTCAGCCTTATATTAAACTGATCTACAATCCTTCTGCCACGGTAATGATTTATTTTACAATATACAGTCATTCATTTAATTCCTCCTCAATTAAATTTCACTTCACAAATAAAATATATTTCTGTAAATCCATCAAGCAAAAAATTTCCTTTGAATATGGAATCACACAACTTGTAAGTAATTTTGAATTTTTTTTGTGATAAAGCAAAAATTGTATTCTTTCATTTAATTGAACTGTGCTGGTTAAATACAGCTAACAAATGTCTTCTTTTACATATTCATTCAAAGCTGCCAATTGGTAAGTTCGGAGCTATCTGAAAGAGAGCAGGGAACCAAAACAATGTTGCATGTGAACAGATTATATCTACATCAAATAGATTATTAAATATGCTCTAACAAATGGTTGGTTAATCTTCAGGTTGAGACAAAATAACGACAGAAAAAGAAAACAAAATGACTCTCACATGTATCATGGGTGAGAATGTTGCTATTTTTAAATAATGTGATATTTTCAAATGTAATTAAAAAATAACAGCAATCCTTAAATTACTCAAGTTCAGACTTTTTTAATTTTTTTGAATGCTCTTCATTTTTTTCAGATGAGAAAAGGCAATGAGTTGGACCTTCTATCAATGTAATCTTTCTATATCTTTCTTTCACTATGAGTATATGAAGTAGGACCATATATATATATATATATATATATATATATGTGTCATGTAATCATGGATAAGTAATGTCTCACATTGGCTGTATATCAAATTACTCTCTCTTCCAGTAAATCAATAAAACAAAAAGAGAGCTAAACACCTCTTTTAAGTGAAAAGATTAATTTATTAAGTGGAATACAACATTGTACACAAATTGATTCTTGGTAAAAAGCAATAGAAAACATTGAACTGACTGAGATAAAGTAATTCAGCAGCAAATGTATCCATGAAGTCTTCTGTGTTTGTTTATAAAGTGTGAAATTAGCTTCATCACCTAGTTCTGTTCTCTTCCCAAATGAAATCTATGGCTCGAATAGGAATGGAAAGTTGGCATGGCCCTGAAGGAAGATTAAAAGCGATATCTGAATATGCAATAATCACCACCAGCGAAAACAGAAAAGGTTACTTTAGGAACTGCATGCTTTGGTTATTTTTGGGGGTAAATGCTCACAGGTAGTACAGTACCTCGTCAAAGACTGGACCAGCTGTGTCTCCACGATGATCAGGGGGAGGAGTGGAAGATTCGGTCTGCACTCCCATGAGCCACGTCTGTCATACATGCGTAAATACTTAATGAAACTGAAAACAAACACTGATACAAAATCTTTCTACAGCTTTTCAGAGGTTTTACTTTACATGTTAACTTACTTGGTCTTCTTGTCCTCGAGGTTGGACAGCCTGCTAAAATAGATATTATCAAGTCATTCAACCTTTCCCTATTAGACAAAATCAAATTTAAATTAATTACGACAGGATGAGAAGGATGCTGCAAATGTCTTGTTTACGGTTTCCTGTGCTATGATTACACTCGCCTACCTGTAGAGGCAGCTGTGGCTTCTGTGTGGGTTTCCCTAAGTTCTGTTGAACTTGTCCTGCTTGGCGGTTATTGGGCTGTACGACCATTGTAGGGTTTGTCTGCTGGGGGTTGGCATAGGGGGGCAGGTAGTAGGGGTAGCCCTGGGGAACACCCTGTTGAATATATTTCACATTACATGCCCACTCACAAACAGCAGGTAACTGCTGCACAGCTTCTTAATAGTGTAACTGTACCTGCATTCTGGGATACTGGGGAAATGTGTAGGGGTAGTAAAACTGAGGGACCATCTGAAAAGGATTTTAAATTAATATGAAACTTGTTTGATGTGCAGTCGTAGCACAGCACACTAACCAAACACACAGTATGGGTAATAAATGCTTTACGTTTCTAAAGTATAGACAAAATGGAAAACACAACCAGTCAAAAATGAGGCCAGCACCTGTGGAGTGTTCTGGGGCTGCTGGGGGAACCCAGGGGTGTTGGGGTCTTGAGGGGACACAGGCTGATCCTGCTGAGCATTGGGGAACAACATGGAGGTCAGTTGCTGATTTCCCTGGGTGGGGATCAGCAGATGGGACCCCTGAGGGCCAAAAGACCCTGCTACCTGGGGGTTAAGGTTAACCATCTGTGGAGGGTATCCCACCGCTGGCTGCTGCAACACATATTGGGGCTGGAACAGAGAACCATGAGGACAGAACAGTTGTTTGACGCTGAGATCCAGACACACTCAGAATAAGGATGTGCCTGTTATATGTACAAATGAAGCGAGTGCTCTAAAGTACCTGCACTTGTGCTTGTCCAAACCCTACACCGGTTAGAGTTAGTCCATTCAGCCGAAGAAGCTGCTAAGCACAAAACATGATGCTCAATGTCATCTCAAAACACAAGGCTAAATTGTAACTGTAATGCAGTAGTGAAATAGACAAAAAAAAATTACATTACACAGTATTCAAGGCCATAATATTACCTCGTTGCTGTTACTTGCAAGAATTCCAATTTGCACCTAAAAGGTTCAGGGAAAACAAAAACATGTACTGTGTTGAAAAAAAAAGACTGTGAATGATTGTTATGACAAATATCCCATTGGAATGGATGGTTCACTTACAGGAATGGAAATGGAAGAGCCAAAAATACAGACCAACACAAAGGCAGTTTGAAGCTTCATAATGTCTACGGATCACACAAAAAAAAACAGCTTTCAAAACTTTTGATCTCAAATAAAACAATCATTTTGTACAGGCAACGAAATAATGGCATGCATTTGCAGAAAAAGAAACTGATTTTGTAGAATAGTTGAACTCCATACCTTTAGATGACCAGTTCACTTGTGTCCACGTATCGTTTTTCTTGTCAATCCCAGTGCCTCTCAATCTCACTGTGAACTTCTGTCTTTTAAGTACTAACTTTTGCTGAGCTACCTTTGACCAGCCAGACGCATTACGAGGTAAGTATGACACACAGATGATAAAAGATGAGAGGAGGCTCAGACAGTTATGAAGCCGAAACAAATTACTGGGTCATTATGGACAGGCCTTTGCATACTCTAAAATCTATGATTGGACTTGGTCAGCGTTGTCATGAAAAAGTCTCATCAATGACATAGTGTCATACTCGCATAACAACTTTTGTTCTTGAACATGTGCACCGTAATCCTCAAGCACACTGGCTACAAAATCTTCTTTAAAAAAAATATAAATTATTGTTGTTACACAAATTCTGTTTTTAAAGCCAGGTGACATCGTGGATTATGATACAACATCATTCAAATGTGCACTTGACATTAATGCAATTGTTTTTATGATTTGCCCAACATTCTCTATAGATGCATCTCTTCCAAAAATACTAATGGTGTAATAAGTATTGGAGTAACACAATGTCATAATACCTTTAAAATGTGTGTCTACTGGACAGTTATCATCGGTCACAAGAACAGAAAAATCAAGTACCATGAGTAGGCCAAAATGCAGCAAATTTCGGTAGACACGTTTATAGTTTACTTCATGCATTCTTTGTTCAATTGTTATTTATCATTCCAACAAACATTATAATCCACTAGGGGGAGTGGAACCGTAATTAAAGAATAGCTGACAGATATTTGTAATCATCGGTGTAGGACGCTGGTTTGTTAAGACGAAAACTTAACAGCTTTTTTCAGTTCAAAAGCAACCTTTATTGAAATGTCAAGAAAAACGCATATGCATTGGTTTTGTCATATAGGGGTAAAAAGGACTCCAGAATGTGCTTCTTTTCAAGCACACTGTGAATTTCAAGCTTTGATAGTGGCCATCCCTTGGTGTTTACATGGAGCTGCAGTTGTAGTTGGTATTCCTGTTGGGTGTTGAATCTGAGATAAGATAGAAAATGTTATTTAGTATTCTGTACAATAACCTGAAAACCTACTACTTTTGTTCCTTTAGTTATATTTTAGATCACCTGAATATCCAGATTAGTGTTCACATTGTTTCCCTTTTTCAATAGAAAACGCTAAAGCAAAGACAAGAAAATGTATAAGCCAGAGAACCTATGTCATGCCCAAGCAAATAATACCACATAAGCTTAAGATTGCAAAGTGGTACCTTGAATCTTCTCACAGGTTCTGACTGAGGGGGACCTTGCTGTTGCTGCATGCCACCACCAGTGCCACCAATTCCACCAGTAGCTCCCTAAGACATGAGAGAAATAATAATTGATTTGTCTGAAAAACGTATTTTCTTAATTTATGGCGGTGAATAAATATATGATTTAGATAATGTAGAAACATACTATCAACAAGGCAAAAATTGTCTGTTATTATATATCATACAATTAAAGAATCTTATGAGTTGGCTATACCATGACCTGCTGCTGGGGTGGAAATCCACCAGGCATTTGAGGCCCTCCCACGTAGGGCAACTGTCCGTCCAGACAAAAAGTAAAAACATTCAAATCTTACATTCCTACTTAGACAAAACTTAATGCAACATTGAAATGTAATTATGTAGTATCTGTGTTGTTGAAATGTTTTTGTTTTTTTTTCTTACCCCATTCATTGAGTTGACAGGATACTGGTACTGTCCAGGGAATGGTTGTTGTTGCCCAATATTAGGACCTCCATAAGGAAACATAGGGAGGACTTGAGGCTGCATGGCGTATGCGGGGAAGCCAGGGACTATCTGAGTAACGACATGTACAAAATAATTTGCAAATGTAGCCTACACTTATCGTCCTGCATACTGAGACCCCTGGATTTCACCTTGTAGCTTTTGATGTTTTGTAGTGTAAGTTTTTTATGTATTTGTCTCTGTATACATTTTTTGCTGAGAAATTAAATGGGTGTGACTAACCTGGCCCAGCTGGGGCTGTCCAAGCAGAGTGCCACCAGAGAGGAGAGCTGGGTTCAGTGGGTTTAGGCCTCCAACAACCAGCCCAGGATTCACCCCATTTATCACACCTCCATTCAAACCTGCCAGTAGTCTCAATTTCTGCAGAGGGAAGACATTTTGAAGTGAAAATCATATGATTGATTGTTCCAGTCTCTTTCATGATTATTGAAGTGATCTACGGTAGCAGTAAACTAAATGATAATACTTTAAAAAGCAAATGTCTTACCTTTCCCTCACCAACCTGTGGAGATGAGAATGTTTAAAGCAATTAATTTAAGCAATTAAACTAAAACTGGAAAACTGTACTCTAAGGAAAATATTTGACATCTCAGGCACGTTAAACAACTCACATTGCAGAGCAGTGCTATAAGGACTGAAAGGAGCGGAAGCTTCATGTTGTGATCTGAAGAAAAAGATTTCAAGTAAAAATTGAAATGTTAGTTTTTTAAATCTTCGACACATCGTATTTGGAGTCCCATTGTTCTTTACCTTTCAATTCAGATGTACATACCTGGTAGTGGTAATGATATTCGTTCTCCAGGAGCTCAAGTTGCTTTGATCATGTTCCCTGTGATAAGATGGCCTTATATTGGTTGTAAATCTCATGAGGCGACCAATTATAAAAAAGAAAAGTAACAACTTGTCATATTTGTCACCTGTATGTATGATGGCACAATAGCCACAAGAAAAGAATTTCAAAAGGGTTGTTTTGTTTCTATATTCCTTGAATGACCGCTCATCCTTCTTGTAGACACTAAATTGTTGAAAGACCACGAATGATAACCACTGGATTAAGATACATAAGATGATTTCCCAATAAGGACATTAACAAAAGACTCAAAACTGTGTTATGAAATGTATGCGGTCAAAGGAGAGCATCCTTTGGTGTCCAACATAACAAAACATGTTTTTACTGTCCATAGCAATTATAAAGATAAGCATTTGAAGCTTTGTCCACATAGCAGTACTTAGTTCAATAAATCCATGTCACTGATGTATAGGAGAGCCTCTGAAGAATTCAACAAATACAAAGAATAGAATGCAACATGTTGGCCTCAGGGGAAATTGTAGTGTCACCGTTAGGTCATCAAAAAAAAGAACAAATAAGACATTAAGAAATGAAATACACACAGTAAAAAAAAACTATAAAAATAAATATTAAATGTTCTGATCAAATTAAAAGAATGACGTATGGAATACAGATACAGATAAGAATAAAATTTTATAAAGCTGTCTAAAAGTTTACCATCAGGAATGTATTTCCTAAATATAGAAATTCTACAGACAGGCAGAAGAAATTGATTGCAACAAAGGCTCTTCTGTTTTGTTAGGATTTCTTAAGTACACGTTTTCTGTTGTTTAAAATAGCTTAAACCTTTTTTCCAAAAGGAGTAGTGCAGATTACTTCAATGAGGTTAAGACTAATTACTGAGTACCTAGGCTAGCCTACCACTATGATTCTTAGTAATGCTGCCCTGCCAACAAATAAATAAGAATATGAATATGAGGCCATAATGCTTATTTTGAGAAACTTCCCCATTTAGATCCCCTAGTTTTCACATTTGTAAGGATGAGCAAAATGTGGACTGGAATATGGCAAGCTACTGTAGTGTACTAAAACATGATATATGTGACTGGCATTGTTTGCCCTATTATTTTGTCTTTATGGCCTTTATTTTTCTATTTGCCTACTGCTGTGAGGTGTTGTATCACATTCGGCAATTTAACTTAGCTGAAAGATTGCCGCTTCATACTATATTTTATCATTCGTACTTTATTTCTGAGCACCCCCTAAATGTATAATTTTTTTTACTTCGGAAGGCTGCTAAGAGCCATGGCATTATTCTAGTGTGGCTTTGGGTATGGTTCCATGTGGTGATTAGATTGTCTGAGTGTGCTATGAGCTGTCTACCCCGTTGTCTAGGTAAACACCTCTTGAGTGAGCCCAGGGCTTTACATTGATTATAGATCATCATGTAGTTTAGGTTAAAATGGAATTTACCACTTAATGTTAGTAGTTTCATTATTCCAATGCTGAATGATTGCAAAAATGTATTCAGGGATATTTTGCAACTTGTTGAAATGTTCAATTATAGTAGAAAAATTTAAAACTAGGGTTTTGATGGTGTCTGTTAAACAAACACATGAACATTCAAACACTTTAGTAAATGATGGCCGTTCTTTTAAAGTATATTAATAACTTGTGTTTGATTTGATTGTTTGGGCTGGCTGACACTTTAATGTTGACACATTGTTGTTTTTATATGGCTCATATTTGTCAGCACTCTTACAACTGAGTGAATATGTATCAGTACTCAGTACTTTATTAAGTAAAAAACTGTTAAAGTCTATTAAATGATCATTTAACTGCAATGGCATCATTAGTCACACTGTTGTTTATTTGAATACAAGATCATAATACACAGCAGAACCAGTAAAAATATTACTACTATAATATAATAGGTAATTTTATAATGAAGCCTGCTACACCACATCGAAATGAAGATAATGGACTGTCCAGGTATCAGTTGGTCAGCTGTTCCTCGGTATCCACACCAGAGGACTCCTCCACTTCATTGGTGACAATCTGCAGCCTCCTGGGATGGGCTGCCACTGAATGCTTGACTCGGGCCTTGGCCCCCGCCACATTCCCACTGATCGCTGGCGGCTGTAGATTGTTCCCTCCATTTAATGGAATTATCTGCACTTGTTGCCCAGGGATTAACATCGGACTCTGTGGGCCTCCCAGAGCATTTGGCTGTGGCAGTATGGCAAACACAGGAATGGCCCCATTGGCTAGTTGAGGCAGCTGTCCTTGTGGCAACATCACCCCATTGGCAGCTCCTGCTTGTCCTACAGGAAATGCTCCAACTTGCTGGAGTGAGCCGATGGGGACCATCTGGGGTACTGGGGCCTGGCCAACAGGGGTAGCCGGCTGCTGAACTAGAAATGCTCCACCCACCGGCACAAGCTGTGCCAAGAAGGGCTGCCCATTCCCTGGGACACCATTGGGAAGCCCTGAGTTTGGTGGCTTACCAGCCACTCCTCCATTCCCGTTTCCTCCTCTATTTCCGCCAGCCTCTGCACTACCAGAAGACCCACCAACACCCACCAGCAGTGCCATGATCTGGAAGATGACCCAAAGAATACAAAACATGTTGTTTCCTTGACAGCATGTGACCCAGGACTGAATGCTTGCTACTGTCTTGTATGGAGAGACTCCTCTTACTTTTTATATAGAGAGCCTCCTCTTTGACAATCTTCAGTGCTCCAATCACACTGAAGTTGCTGATGTCAATCTTAACACTTGTTGTTGTACAAGGCACGTCAGGCAAGTGACCAATGCTGTTATTAGAGATTATATATGACAATACTTGTTAACTCAATACTGCTCCACCAAGGTTTCAGGACAGAGGCTAACATCCTTATTATCAAGCTTTGCTGGTTGAAGATGTCACTTCTGATTAAGCACTGATATCACCCAGTTCTACTGCTCACCTCTGCCACAGTGAGTTTTTGTAAACTCATGTTACAACATTGTACCTTGTGTTACATTTTAATATGCACAGTATGCATATTAAACTGGATAGGGAAGCATTAAAGCCCAAATGGTCACAATGAGGCCTTTATTAAAGTTGTTAATAAAGCACTTGACATGTCATGAGGCAAACATCTTCAGCATTCACTCAGCCAATTGGTCCACTTGACAGACAGCCTAGACATTTCTTCCTGTGACCTTTGGCCAGTTTAACTGTTTCTAATGGGTACATTATTTTAAGATTAAGGAACGTCAAATTATTCTGGACTTTACAGTGCACAGCATATTCTCACCAATCCAAACAGAAATAAAATATAATATAAAATAAAATAAAAGTAAAATTAAAAATGCTTTTTAATTGGACATTTGGCATCCATTTGCTATACACCAACATTAAAATGAAAATACAAACACATATTTTGCATTTGGATTTTAATTATGACCATGAGCATGTAATTTGCAATCAAAATTGCAATCCCATCTTTTTACATTTTCGAGTTTAACTTTTCACATTCACTCTCATAGTCTAACTCCTTCCCTTGTGGAGTGTGGTCCAGGTTGGTGATATGTCTCAGCGTATTCTATAATACGTTATATTGATAAAGCGCTTTTCAAAACACTCAAAGATGCGGATGTATGGTTACAGTAGGTTTCAGGAAGCTGGGTTTCTGCTTTAGGCTCAAAACAGTAGGTTTACATCCATGTCCTCTATGGAGTCAGAAACAAGGGCAGTGTACATACAGAAGGTAATTAGATAGCAAAACTCACACTTCAAATATTAAAAACAGAAAAGTAACCAAATAGAAAAGATCTAATCGCCCAAACAAACATTCTTACCGTCCTTGATGCCAAAGCAGTGAGCCCACTCCTTGAAGGAGACTTGCTTGTCATTGTCAGCATCACATTCCTGGAAGAAGCGGGATGTGCAGTGCTCCATGGGCACCAGGGGAACCCGGAGAGGGGCTAGCTCTGAGTGGCTCAGTAACCTGGACAGGGGCCGCAAAAGAAACACCGAGATGCAATTTGTGCACTGCTACTCGAGGCAGTGTTGATGTAAACATTCCGACAATCTGACTCTTTCACACATATTTCATGCAAGAATGGTAAGTTGACTGAATGTTTGCCACAAAACCGGTTGTGTGTTAGGTGAAAATATTCCCCGACAGACCAACAAAACATTCATCAGGATCTACCTGTCAGAAGGATACTGGTCCATCTGGGCAAACTGCCAGTGGACAGGGTAGATGTACATGTTGTAGTTCTTCTCAAAGTCCTGGACTAGCAACTCGATAGGGTGGTCCCCTGCACGGAGACGCCTCTCACTCTCAGAGATCTTCTTCACCTAACGGTTTTTACAATATCACCAAACACATCCTTGTGTCATTAGAAAGAGATAACAGCGAAGCAATTCAAACATCTGAACATGTCTTAAGATGCTATTTTCTAGTTTATATTTGTTTATGTCCAAAAAGAACCTGACGCCTTACTCTGAGGCGCTGCTTCGGGGTGAGGAAGCCGGGGGACACGGAGTCCTGCTCATAGAGCTGCAGCAGCACGTTCTTTAGCCAGTCCCTCATCCTCAGAGGAAACTGGATCAGCTCAGTATTGAGGCATTGCGCAATGACTGAGAGAACATGACAGAGAGAGCGTATGTGTGTGTGAGTGTCTGTGCATGTGTGGGTTTGGTATATGGAATTGCTAATGTCGTATATTTAAACCAAAGACATTTATAGAATTTTGCAGGTCCTACTTATGTAGTTGTTTGTCTTACATTTGCAGGATCCGGTGTAGTCTAGTTGCAGTTTGTGGCCTCTCTTGGTGCCCTCTAGATTACATTTGGTAGCAAAGAGCTCACACGATGTGTCATATGTGTTATTGTCTGTCCCACAAACCTGTTCACATTGGATACCAAAACAAATGAATACCGAAGGGTCTTTTCAATTAACGTGTTTAGCCAGTAAACGCATGTTAACTTATCTTTACTCACGTGGTCATGTTCATTGGCACTTTGTGGACATTCTGTGGGTTCTTGGCACACACAGAATGGCTTCTTGTCCTCATTGAGCTTGCATGTCTTTCCACGTTTACAGTGAAAGTATTCACACGGATCTAAAAGAGAATGCAAACATGTTGTAGTAACACAATCTCTCTGACTACACATTTACACACTTAAAGTTTTTCTATTGACCGAAGGCTCCACCAAATTCTAATCACTCAGCTAAGATCTTATTAGCGATGAACAAATCTCTTCAAAATCCTGGTAGAATTCAATAGAAAATCTACTAAAAGCACATCACATCCGCCACAGCATTCCATTGCTGTTTGAGTTTATACAGTCTCCAAACAGTCCCCTAAATTCAACATGATCTTTTGTATTGACCGTGTAAGCCGGCCGAGTTGTGTTGTGGTAGTGACCGTGAAATGGAATGCCGTTATTCATCTAGTAGTTTTAGCCAAAGGGTCAGGTCAGCAGATTCCACAAGGGCATGTTGGGGTAGGCTGGGATTCTGTGGGGGTGGGTAAGGTATTGATTTATGAGCGCACTCACCACCGGAGGCTTCTGGGTCATCAAATCCTGCCCCCTGAAAGGGTCTGGCACTGGGGTAGAGTTCCACTGTGGCTCTTATCTGCACAGGATTCATACCCACTGATGGAGCCTGGTAAAGCACAGCAGGGAGAGCCAATTGATAACACCAGGAGATATCTGATAATGGTGTTTTTCAAATGATAAAGATTACCAAATTCAAAACCTTTCTTTTCATATAGCTACTGACAAACCCAAAATGTTTTTTAAAATAATCTACATTTAACCCACAGAAGGATTACCCATTTTCCTGCTCTCCTTCGTTTGGGCTTCTGAGCAGCTTCCTCTTGGTTGTGGTGGCCCTCTGCAGGACGAACTTCGTCTCTCTGTGGAGGGTGTTTCCTCACTCTATGCTTCTTCTTCTGCTTTTTGCTCTTGCCCTTCGTGATACTAGCACTCTTCTCCACATGCACATCTTCATCCCCCTTTCCGTTGAGTTGTGCCAGTCCGAGCTCCACACTGTTTTTAGACACTTGGGGCATAGTTTCTACTTCAGAGTCTTTTTCAATCTTAATCTGCTCATGAGATTTGGCTTGGGTACTTTTGTTCTGGTCTCTGCTTCCTTCAGAGAGCTGTTCTTGATTTGGCACCTCCTCACTCTCTAAAGCCTCTGTGTTTTGCATGCCAAATTCAACGTAACCAGTTATGGTGGGCATTTCGTCATCTTTAACTAGCTTTTCCTCCTCTTTGATAATAACTGATTCCATTTCCTTCTTTGACAGTAGCTCAGAGTCGACATTAGACGGTTTCAAACCCAAAAACTCTGTCGGGAGAGGTTGTAACATTTCACTGTCACCAACCAAGCCCACATTGACAGGGATCTCTGAATCTGTGCTGCCGTCAAGTTCCTGCTGACTTCCACCAGTTACACTAACAGAAAATTCTTTTTTATTATTTGTCCCTGCAACCGATGACTTGTCCTCCACCTCTACCTCCTTCATCTCTTTCTTACCCTCCTCTTCATTCATCTCCTTAAAAGCCCTCGACACTTTGTCCTTCTCAGTCTCCTCTGTCTCCTCATCTTCTTCCCCTCTAATCTGTGCCACAGCTTCCTCAGATTCCAGTTCTCCCTCCTCCCTCTCCTTTTCCTTGGACTCCTCCTTTAAGAGGTCCACCAGTTCCTCTTCACTCAGCAAGACTGGAACGCTCCTCTCACTCTGTTCTGCCTCCTCTAACTCTTCCTCGTCCTTGTTGCTGTTGATGCTGCCCAGGGAGCTCATCTCCTCTTCCTCCTTGTCCAGCCTGCTGGCCTCTATTGTGACCAAGGTGGGGAGGACCTGTGTCTCATTGGCCTCCTCTAGGATAAGCATGTCCTAAAATGAGAAATAATAAAGTGTATTGACGTAGCTATTAATTAAATTAGGATATCACTGAAATTTCTTAACTATCTAATCTTCCAATTAACCTTTTCCTTAGATGAGGATGAGAACTTTGAAACAGCATGGTGTGTCCCACGTGGCTTGCCTTTTACCTTTGGAAATGCAGTGATAATCAAATCATCAAGAATTTAATTGGAATCTCCATCGGTTAATACATTTTCTTTAGGTCTTAAAATTACTTTCATGTGGATATTGACAAACTTGATTTCAAATTGTGTTTACTCACAAGAACAGAAAATGCTGTCAGCGTCAAGCAAAATAGAAGTAGGTTTGCCCTCATGTCTGCAACAACAATTATTGAGAGAGCTCAATCGAACGTACTGTGTTGCAACTAATTTGCGTTCTTTAATCTGATACCATGCATGTTATTTTTTTAACGGTATTCATCAACATATTTATCCTTGCATAACATTGATAAATAAACCATAGCCATTTTAGGGAGGGAATCATATCGGTTTGTAAATGGACACATAAAGGTGGAAAATCGTTCTGATAACTAATTGAAGAAGTGAAGTGCCTCTGTATGCTGTGAGACATGGCTATCCATCGGAGACCACAGGCTGGGCCTCATTGTCAAGGCACCCAGGATCTTACATATGCCAATCTCTCGAAAGTCCCATTCATAGCCCAGGGGATGTTAAAGTAAACAGCCGAAGCTACCAGACTGGAAGAGAATCAACTAAGTCCACAAAATGTATGCCTCTGCGAAGCTGACACAATGCCAAAGTTATTGGCTCTATCCAGGGAAACAATAGGGATCTGAATTTAACCCAAAAAGTGATGGCAGTTGATGTTAGGGAGACCAATTGCATGCAATATATTCATTAATCTTTGCTTAAAAAAACATAGATTTAAATATAATAAGCTATGCACACCATTTACCCTGAGCATCGTTAAGATAAGATTGAAATTTGAAAAAATTAGAATGTCATTTGAAAAGCAGTTACCTAGTTTGTATAATAATGTTTCGAAGTTGTTCAATAAATGCTTTGTGGCTTTTCCAAATTCACTTTCTATAACTTGTCACATCCATTGCTATTGGTCATTCATTGTCAGACAATACGTGTTTGTGTGTCAGAAAATACTAATAAATAAGAAATTACCTGAAGTTGATGGCAGAAGGAAGAGGATTTGGAACAACACACAAACACACACAAATCACAGCAGTATTGAACTTTAGGAGTTCTCTTCTCATCGAATATAGCAAACTATCTCTCCACAGTCGCCCACTGCATACATATACTTCCCCATGGGTAGATTGTGTCAGGCTTTTCTCCAGGGTAGCAAAGGGAGGGTCTCTAGGACATGTCACTGCAAAGGACAGGGACAATGGTATGAGCAGCAGAGATGTATTAAGAAAATAATGCAATAGAAGTATAGTATTCTAAACAATATTTGTTACTCAAGCCAAAATTCAAACCTTACAGTGCAACCGTATGAAATGTTTAAAGTACATCAATGCTTTTAAAGTATTTCTTCATGGAGGAACATATTTAAGAAACAAACAGAAACAAGAAATAGGGTTGCGTAGCACGACTTGCTCTAAACGTTATAGTATGACTCTGATGTTGCTGTAAATACGTTTACTTACTTTATTCAGCCACTAGAGGTCATCTGATGACTAATAAATTTACACTGTTTGCTTCTGATAGCCCGGGTATTTGTCAGTAGAGTAAGTAGCATTGGTAAAGACAGTTGATTTGGTAACAACAACAAAACAACTTAGGCCTACATATCTTCATAAATATAGTTAATATGTGAATGCAACCTCATTAGGATTATGGCCAACATCCAAGTGCACGCAAGTTTTACCTTGGTCATTCAACTATCTCTTTGTATTATTTTTAAAATCCCATTGCCAGATTGAAACTGGGCCAAAGTGTATATGAGGCCAACTGACAAACTTACTTTTGTTCCCACAGTCCATAGCAATACATCAAGCACATGAGAAATTGTAGTGGTAAAACGTATTTCAAATTAAAGACATTTTAAATCATACAGACCAATGCACTCAATTTAATCACAATAAGTTTGACTACTGCAACAAATTTGTTAGGCCTGTGGGGATATTCACACCAGCCTGAACGTGTCAATGTCCATGTATGTATCTGGGTTTTGTGTCACATGTTTCGAAGAGCAGCCAGTCTCGTTCGTCCGCACGCAAAGCAATGTACGACCGGTAGTTAGCCGATTCGTTCATATTTGTGTGCACATTGCACAGGGTCTGTCCTGGTCTGGAAAGAAAATAGGAAGCGATTAATGATGGGAAGATCGGCTCATTTTATTTAATCGGTTCTTTTACTCTCGTCCAGTAAATTATTTTGTGCTAAAATGTTTCAAGGAATCCTAGTAGAATTCTCGTTGCCCATCCCGAACTGTGTCTTGCAATCATAGACAGATTTACAGCAGAAATCAAAATGAGCTTTTATTAAGAGTGACATATTTCTCAATTACCACAATGCTGAGTCCTTGTTTTTGCGCGAGTCACATTCAATCATCGCTCACTCTGATAACGAACTGTAGTGTGAAAAATACCTCTAGATTGGTGATGTAATGTAATTATACAATCTGTTGGCAGATTTCGCATTTGGTTTGGAGGATATCCTTGGGTTTGAAATGTACCGGCCATATATGGATTTCCAGGAAACAATTAATTACACCAATTTACAGAAATAAGAACAGAATGCATAATTAAGGCGACAAGCTCCATCGAGGCCATTAACTCATTATTGACTCCAGAAAATGGGATTAGCAAAACCAATTGTTAGACACTGTGCCAATTACCCTAAAAAGATGTCAAATGAAGGACAGTACAGTATTTTGTTGTACTATTTGTGTTTTTAGACTAGACCAATAGAAAAAGTAAAAAGGAAAATACCACAGGAAATAAACATGTTCTTATTTGACCCTCCTTTCCACCCTGGTGTGGGTGTGCTTGTTTTTTTAAGAGCCCACAATCCCTGTGGTTAGGCATGCAAAATACATTTTACTCAACAGTTAGGAGGAGGAAAAGGAGGAAACATGAGATTGATTGAGGGAGGCTTAAAAATATACACCAATCAGCCAGTGTTTGCAAACACATTTTTACTTACAACAGATGACATGGCATGGTAGACTCAAGAATGTGAGGAGGAAACTATGCAATGTTCATAAATGAAGGCTCTGGTGAGCTACATAATAATCAGTAGGACCTACACTGACCAAATTCACAAACATTGGTATTTTTGTTTAAAGCCAGCCCACTACTAAACTAGAATAAAGCCGGATGTTTCAAAACACTGCAATGCACAGCACTAGTACCACTAGAAACATCACAATTTAACTCGTCATCTGAATTTGACAAAAGAAAAAGACAAGGTAACTTACATTTGATGGGAATAAAGTGGGTGAAGTTCATTGTTGATTATGGTAAATGCTAATATCATTTCATCGTTTCCTGGTGATGGCATTTTTATGTCTATATTTAAAAGAACTATATTATCTATGTATATTGTCTGAATGCTTTATAGAATGAAGGTTGGCTTACGAATGCTTTACTTGGTGGCTGCAGCTTTCAGCAATCCGGTAACTTTTCACCATTTCATAAAGATGTTTCTTGGTCTGCTAATGTTTTGAATCCTAACTGGTCCCTTTTTGGTACAGATTGTTTTTAAAGTTGTTGTGAAAACAGAAATAATTGAATCAAATGGGGTGAGTGGTTTGAAAATAAAAACATACACATTCAGATGATATTATCAAGATGTAACGGTCCTAAATAAAGTAATTTCCTTGTGTATCAGCCAAATCTTTTTGTAAAAAGCATTCAGTTCAGCAGTTGCAATTGTTCACATAAATGTTATCATTTAATTTACATTTGGATTTGAATCACCATGTTGTTATTATGTGAAGTCATAGCTCTTCTTTGTTTGATTCCCAGAGTTTGTTCATCTCCAAGTCTTCTGAAGAAAGTAAAATTTCAGATCTTCAGGTAACCATAGCAATTGCTAGACATGGTGTGGCCTTCGGCATTAGAAACATTTTTTTCTTTTTTTGGATAAACCGTTTTTTAGAGCTCTAAAGTAATAAGAAATTTAAATACATTTTCTGTTCTGCCGGATTAAAAAAATAAGATGTTTTCTGTGGAATTTGACCAATAAGACATAATGTTTACCTTTTACCGTTTCAGTCTTCTGAATCAGATTCTTCAGAATCGATATCCGAGGAAAAGGTGTGCAATCATACTTTATGTGACATGTATGGGATTACTGTCCAACCATTACGCTATCATACGATAAGAAATATGTTGATAGTTATTATCTGGTTCCTATGATTTAGCATCCAAAATACAAAAATAAACGATAGAGAAAGTCAGTCACACGAATTCAGGGTAAGAAAAATACAAAAATATGATATATCGCATGAAACTTCCATTCAATATTTTAGTTGGATCTATGTTAATTCACCATCGGAATTTCTTTATGCATTGTATCATTTCAATTAATTTTTAAATATCGTAAGACTGATTCTAGTAACATCTGAGAAAGCAGGGACATCCATTCAGGAAGGGCGGAGAATATACATTTTCTTTTGAAATGTAATGTGATTTTGTTCAGCTCATAAATACATGTTCAATATGAATGGCTGAATTGTTTGACAGTTCTTGAAGACAGCGGTCATTTTAGTAGCCCACATTCTGCAGATGACTGATGTGGTTGCGAATTAAATGTCAACAGCTAAATAATGTGCCTATCTTTGGAACAGGGATGGATTCGAGTATTTGAAAGTCTTGTTCAAGTCCTGAGTACTGACGACAAGAGCAGCATTGAGGTCAAGCGTGAATCAAACCAAGTGGCTAACAAAGAAACAGAGAAACGACTCCATCACATCCCCACTACCACCGCAAAAGCTTTACGACATACAACCGCCACGACACAGAATACCGGAGGTCACTCATTAAAAAATAGTCTGTCAAAAGGACTTGATATCCTTGGTGCCCAAGCAATTCATAGTGAAAGTAACGATAGTAGTGAGAGCTCGGACACCAGCTCCTTAATATCTAGTAACGCAGATAGCAGTGAGAGTTGTGAGAATACCAGTAGTGAAAGTAGTGAGAGCGACGAGAGCAGTGACAGTGACAGTGACGAGACACGAACACGTCCATCCAAGGACTGCCTGCAGGGGGCCAATAGCACTGCCTGTAAAAGTGAAGAGTACTCTTTCCAGGAAATTGGTGACGATTCTCACGCCCCAATGGATCATCTGATGGTTCCAGATGAAGATAGAGAATTCAGTTTACGTAAATAAAAATGTCTTGTTTTTTAATCAAGTCCTATAATAATCACATAAAGACTTAATGTGATCTAGTATTTACAGTGTGTCAAAGTACTTGGAACGCATAACTGCACCATACTGAATATAACTTAATCGTAATGACATGCTTACATGATTCCCCTTAAAACAGAATTAGACAGAATGCACATTTGTCTGATATGGAAGTTGGCAAGGAATGCGTAAGGCTCATTGTCTGACCTGGTTGTAATTTAAACGTTGGGCTAAAGTTTATCTTGTCATAGTAGGCCCTGTCGTCTTGCTTGTATTTAATTGACAGATGAAGACATTGTAAATAAATTAATCATCCAATACCCTAGACTGCTTTATTTGTTCGTTTTAATCGGATAATTGTCCTGAGGGATTGATCTCCCTAAATAATACTGTGCAAATCTAATGGCAGGTTATAAGATAAAGTAAAACAAAATAAACAAAAAATCTAAGAAGTTGATGTTAACTACCCTGGCTGTTATCTTAGAATATTGAACGTTTTGGCAAAAGCAGTATGCTGTCAAACCACCACAAGATGTTTGATGATGACAATAATTATACAATGGCAGCGCTTATTGCTCGTATATATTCACCAGCGTGTGTTTATCATGTTATTATGTTTTTATTTTGGAGCAATATTGGCAGCAAATCCAAATTTCCAACATCTACTTCATTTTGCGAATTGAAGAAGAAAAAACATATACTTGGCCAGTACGGGGATCGAACCCGCGACCTTGGCGTTATTAGCACCACGCTCTAACCAACTGAGCTAACCGGCCATGTGCCAATAATTTTTGTCACAAAATATGAAAGTTGTACTCACTTGGTCTTTCTCTTCATATCATAAAGTCTTGAAAGGCGGCCGAGTTGGGGGAATTGTGGACTGTGACTGACACTGTTATTAAACAAATTCTATTTTAAGACTACTTTATCACAATTTCAACCAAAAAAGTATACCATAGTACATATTACTCATATGTAACAGAAACTGAGAAACATTTGGGCACATAATTGTAACCTGTTCCTAAGAATAGCATAGTAAAAGTTGGACATTGTGTTTATTTTTTATTGATTCTCATTTGGGCATGTGCAATTTCAAATGTTCTTTAAGACTTGGTATATTTGAGAGCTCTTTGTGGCACACATGACAGCGAAGAGGTAGTTTCAATAATTTGCTGGTTTCGTCTTTGACTGTTACCTTTCCATCCTTTTCCAGCATGGAAATGACCTCTGTGAAACAAATACACTGTGTCATCAAAACAGAAAAAAAAACTAAAAGCAGTGTTTTTTATATAATAAAAAAAAAAATTATATTAGATATATGCCCTCACTGTCAGAATCAACAAAATAGTCAGTCGTGAATGAATTCCAATGCTTTTTGTTCTTTAAGCAAGGTGAGTCAAAGTCCTGACTAATCACATGGAGGTGGATGTGGCTGAAAAAAAATGTATGTTACATCTGGTAAATAACTCCCTTAACACAAGAAGAGACTATCAGCACTGTAACTTTTTGACCATAAAAAGGACCAGCCCCTTACCTCATACTGGGGATGGCATGGTAGCCCATACGAAAATGCAACACACTGGCATCGGAGTTCTGTTGAACCACCCTTTCAGCTATCTTCTGCATGTGCTTTACCAGGTCACAATGTTCCCCACGCAAGGCCTTTAGATTAGGAATAACCTCCCAGGGAAGAACCAGCCAGTGGTAGCGAGCCTTGGGATATTTATCTTTAATAACAACCACTTTTTCATCCTTGAAAACCTAGGAGAAACGTTTTACAAATTTGGCACATAGTCCATTTAGATGAGAAAAAGACAGTCCTCATGCAGTTTATATTATATTCATCATAATGTGCATGTATCATAAAGTTAATACATTCACAACCGTAAACAACACTTTGTACAATGTACATGAGTGCAAACACAAGGTCAGCTCATCCTATTTGAATTAGCTTCTGACTCAATATCAACAATACTCCAATTATACAATAAGACAAGTCAAAAGCAGTCTACAGATGCAAAAACAATCCTACCCAGTAGAATACTGGCTAGATACCTGCGTTTTGGCATCTTGCATTGACATTTTTAGTCCTTGACTCCAGTGTCCCATTGCTGCATTGGAAGAGCTGGCCCCAACATGACAGTCAGCAGACGGGATGCCTTTTTCTTCGAGTTTTGGTATTTTACTGTCTGAAGCCTTTCTTTTAAGTTCTGTATCCCCTTTGGCAGACTCACAAGTCCTCTTAGTGTTTCCATTGCCTGACTTAAGATCCGATTTGAAATGTACAGTGTAAGGGTACATCTCATTGACCATATGAAGTTGCTGTCCAGGCCTCAGTTTCACTTCGTTGCCCTTCCCCACTACAACAGAATCTACACTAGTAGGGTTTGTCCCTAGCTTTTAAGGAAAATAAAATGGGAAATAGATTATACATCTATACAGTTTTTAGAAACAAACATGACAAACATGTAACAACTTGCCTTAATGTAGATATCAAACAGGGCTAAATTGTTTGAGTAGACCTCGTAAAGTTACTTTACTCATACAGCAGATGTCTTACCTGTTTAACCCTGATATACCCTTTGTGGCATTCTGCTTTCAGTTCAACTAGAAGAGAAGAGGATTGTATAGTTAAAATACATGGCGTGATATAAACACTGACTTTTGTTTTTGTGTGTGCGTGTGCGTGCGTG